>JAJIBD010012032.1:0-52130 GCA_021461705.1 Cryptotis parvus
CGCATGCAAGACAAACACCCTGCCCGCTGGACTATCCCTCCGGCCCCAAGTGTTTTCAGATTCTTAAGATGACCTTGATTGAGCAGGTCATTTGCTATGATATATATAGATATGATATTTATATCATAGTAAATAGTATATATATGATATATATCATAGCGAATAGTATACATATAGAAATTTAACTCATATATGAGATATATATCATAGTAAATGAATATGTATATCTGATAGTAAAATCACACAGAATGCATATATAGAGAGTATAAGGACAAGAAATAGCTTGTCCGATATCTGAAATTATGTTGCTTATAAAATACATCATAAATGCCAAGATAATCAAGAAATACTTCAAAATATTATTGCATGGACTTCCCCAGGGGTGTGGTGAGGGGGATCCAGTGGTGTCTTCCAGCAGCTCTTATGGGTTCAGTGCAAGGGCTCAAGAATGATGGCCGTTACCCAGGCTTTCCCAGCTGAGCTCGGGGACTGTAAGGACCCACGTGCTATGTGGTGCTCGGGTTTGAACCAGGGCTGATCCTAAACGATCTCTCTCCAGCCCTAAGACTTGGACATTGTTAACACACCAAGATTCTACTGTGATTTAAAATTGAATGCTGGTACGCTTTATGAGGGCAAAATTGATTTTGATGTATTTATTTTTTTAACTTTTAGATCTTTATGTCCGAAGCTGGAAAGATAAGTCAGAAGATTAAAGTATGGTTTAGTGATTACTTCAATGTCAGTGATACAATTGCCATTATTTCTTTCTTCATTGGATTTGGACTGAGATTTGGAGCAAAATGGAACTTTGAGAATGCATATGACAATCATGTTTTTGTGGCAGGAAGATTAATTTACTGTCTTAACATTATATTTTGGTATGTGCGTTTGCTAGATTTTCTCGCTGTAAATCAACAGGCAGGACCTTATGTAATGATGATTGGAAAAATGGTAAGTTGAAAGGCAGCTGATGGTGCTCATGTTTATGAATATTTTAAGTTATAGAATGTTTTGATGTAGTTTTATTTCATGTTTATGTACTTAATGATTCTAATGGGCCATTTCTTAAGAATATTAACTTTTGAAGAAGTTGCTTGATGGAATAAGGTTAGAAACTTCTATCTTAATCCTTTTATCTTGAAATGCTTTGATTTTTTTAATGCGGCTTCTGGTCTCTTCTGGTCCGATTAAGATCAAAATGAAGAACAGGGAATTCATTAGCTCTCTAATCATGAAGATTTTACGCTTAATTACTTAATTATTATTATTATTATTTTTTTTTGCTTTTTGCGTCACACCCAGCAATGCTCGGGGTTACTCTTGGCTCTGCACTGAGGAATTACTCCTGGCAGTGCTCGGGCACCATATGGGATGCTGGGGATCAAACCCGGTTGGCCTCGTGCAAGGCAAACTCCCTACTGGCTGTGCTATCACTCTGACCCAGGTTTTTATGCTCAGTGTTGTGTCCCTAAACCAGTCCGTTCTCATCTGGCACCCATGATAATCCAGCAATTTGTCTGCTCACCGCCAGTTGAGTCTTTTTTAAATCTATGTTACAGTTGGAGAAATTATTTTAAAATACAAATCTGGATTTCACTTCCCTTATTTATTTATTTATTTGTATTTGTTTGTTTGTTTGTTTTGTGTGTGTTTGGGGTCACATTTGGCAGTGCTCAAGGGTGACTCCTGCCTTTTGCACTCAGGGAATTACTCCTGGCAGTGCTGGGGGACCGTATGGGATTGAAGCCGCATGCAAGGCATATGCCCTATCCCCTGTACTGTTGCTCCGCCCCCACCATTTACCTTTTTAAAAAATTAGTTTACAGAGTGGAGAGATAAGACTCTGTGATGCACTGCAAGCGTCCTCCCCACCTCTCCCCCACCCCAGCATCACTGGGTGCAGCTTTGCTGGCCCAGCACCGCTTCACTGTGCCTGAACTCCGAACATTTAGTGCTTTGTGCCTGGGCCATCTTTAAGTGTGAGCTCCAGGCTCCTTAACACTGCTTGAGAGGACCGCCAGCCACACACACACACACAGACACACCACGCATCGCACGCCGCTTATTGTTCCAGTGGATTTTATATTCCTTTAGAGTTAATGTGTTTAATAAAATTCAGACACTGCTCCGTTAGGCTGTGGGTTTCCTTCTAAATTGTATCCCTTACCACTATTTTTACTTTTTTTTGTGTTGCTTAGGCCACATTGACCTTGTTTTTTTTTTCTCCTTAGAATGATAGTTTGTATTTAGACCCTTCTCTTAGCTTTTTCAACTACTTAATTTGGGTTTATCCTTTCAGGATCCACTATAACTTTTTTTCAGCATAAATCTCTTACAACTACATTAGGTATTTTTGCTCTATAATTTTATGGGATCCATATTTTTTCCCGGATATCTTATTGTGTGATTTTTAATTGCCATTATTTTTGTATTGTTCATATCAGCAGATAGACTTTATGTAAAAGGTAGACCATGAATAATTTTTTGTTAGTTTATCGCCTCTTAAAAAATCTTTGATCCTACTGTAACAACATCCAGAGGTTGGAACCAGAGCAATGGCACAGTGGGCAAGTCATAGACCCAGCTCTAGCTTCATATGAAAGAGAAATTTAACAAATTTTAAAGACAAAATATAAATCCAAGTTAAATAAATACTGTATATCATTCCATTCCCTCTGTTTCCTTTATATTCCTTTCCATTTCCATTCTTTTATTGTATTTGTCACAATGTGTATGAAGAGCTGGGGAAATAGCTCCAATAGCTGGACAGTGCTTTGCATGTGGAAGGCCCAGGCTTGCTCCCTGGCACTGCATGGTCCTTGGGGCACTTGTGGGATTGACCTCTGAGCAACACCCAGTATGGCGTTATTATGTTGTTGTTTTATGTTTAAAAAAAACTCAGATTCTAGTTATCTGTTATTAAAAACAAACATTTTTAAGGTGAAAATTGATCATTGTGCTTTTATTCCATATATTTTAACAGCATTTATTTTTTAACAGGTGGCCAATATGTTCTACATTGTAGTGATTATGGCTCTTGTATTACTTAGTTTTGGTGTTCCCAGAAAGGCAATACTTTATCCTCATGAAGAACCGTCTTGGAACCTTGCTAAAGATATTGTTTTTCAGCCTTATTGGATGATTTTTTGGTGAAGTTTATGCATATGAAATTGATGGTAAGGAGTTATGTTTAAGAATTCTTTTTTTTTTTTTGGTTATTTTATGTCCTTAGCCAAAATATAATCCACCCCTAAGCATCCCACAATGAACTAATTTCAAAAGACATGTTACAGAGAGTCATTGGGGAGTAGGAGAAGGGAATAGTTTTTAAGTTTTTTTAACCGCAAATAATGGAAACCTGACCTAAACTGATACTGATTTAGGTTAACACACACACACACACACACACACACACACACACACACACAGAGTACTGGGAGACTGGCTCTGTGTATCATCTCTCTCTCTCTCTCTCTCTCTCACCACTGGCATCGCCTTGGACATGACAAACACATTTCTGCTGAACTGTATCTCAGTCTCCAGCCCAAGCACTTTAAAAAAAAAAATATATATATATACATATATATATACACACACACATATACACATACCACCGTGAGATACACAGTTATGAAGATGTTCATGTTTGGGTTTTTGGTCATACAATGATCCAGCACCCATCCCTCCACCAGTGCCCATTTCCCACCACCAATGTCCCCGATTCCTCCCCTATCCCCTCACCTGCCTCTATGGCAGGTTCTTTATCTCTTTTCTCTCTCTTTCTCTCTTCCTTCTCTTACATATTGTGGATTGTAATACATACACTTAGATGTCATGTGCATCTTTTGCCTATATTTAATGCTCAGTTCTAGGTTGGTATTAGCACTTTCGACAACTATTAGCACACTATTCCCTTCTCTGTCTTACCTAACCTCTGACTCCCACACATTTGTGGTAATTTCCACCTTTGACAAGACCTTCTGATCCATGTTTCACCTGACCTTAGATATTGGTATCATATGTATGTGTGTGTGTGTGTGTGTGTGTGTGTGTCATGCAAATAAATGCAGTCATTATATATCGGTCTCCTTCTGACTAATTTCACTAAACATAATCCTCTCCATGTCCATCCATTTATAGACACATTTCATAACTTCATTTTTCCTAACAGCTGCATTGTATTCCATTGTGTAGATGTACCACAATTTTCTTTTTTTTTTTTTTTTTTTTGCTTTTTGGTCACACCTGGTGATGCTCAGGGGTTACTCCTGGCTCTGCACTCAGGAATTACTCCTGGCGGTGCTCAGGAGACCATATGGGATGCTGGGGATTGAACCCAGGCCGGCTTAGGCCAGCCACGGCAAGGCAAATGCCCTACCCGCTGGGCTAGCACTCCGGCTCTACCACAGTTTCTTTATCCAGCCATAAGTTCTCCGGCACACTGGTTGATTCCATATTCTGGCTATTGTGTATAGTGCTGCTATGAAGATAAAAGTGCAGATGGTGTTTCTGCTGTGTTTTTGGCTTACCAGGGTATATCCCCAGGAATGGTATGGCTGGGTCAAATGGGAGCTCAATTTCTAGTCTTTGGAGGAAAGAAAATTGTTTTCCCAAAAAGGCTGTACCAGTCAACATTCCCACCAACAACGAATGAGAGTCCCCATTTCCCTGCATCCATCCCCACCACTTGTTGTTCTTGCTCTTTTGGATATGTGCCAGTCTCTGTGGTGTGAGGTGATATCTCATTGTTGTTTTGATTTGCATTTCTCTGATGATTAGTGATGATGAGCAGTATTTCATGTCTTTTGGCCATTCGAATTTCTTCCTTGCTGAAGTTTCTGTTCATTTCTTCTCCCCATTTTTTGATGGGGTTGTTTGTTTTCTTCTTTAAAGTTCTCCCAGTGCCTGATATATCCTGGATATTAACCCCTTATCAGATGGGTATTGGGTGAATATTCTTTCCCATTCTGTGGACTGCTTTTGTATCTTAGTCACTGTTTCTTTTGAGGTGCAGAAGCTTTTTAGTTTCATGTAGTCCCATATGTTTTTCTTTTCTTCTACTTGCTTTGTTAGTGATGTTTCACCTTTGAAGATGCCTTTAGCTTCAATGTCGTGGAGGGTTTTTCCTATATTTTCTTCAACGTACTTTATGGATTCAGGTCTGATATTGAGATCTTTAATCCATTTTGATCTAATTTTTGTGCAAGGTATTAGACACAGGTTCAAATTCATTTTTTTACACGTAGCTGTCCAGTATTCCCAGCACCACTTGTTGAAGAGGCTTTCCTTACTCCAGTTTGGACTCTTTTGCACCTTTATCAGAGATTAACTGATCATGTCTTTGAGGGTGGGTGTCAGGATACTCAACTCTATTCCATAAATCCACAAGTCTGTTTTTATTCCAATACCACGCTGTTTTAATTACTGCTGCTTTGGAATACAGTTTGAGGTTGGGAAAGGTGATGCCTCCCATCTTCTTTTTCCCAAGGATTGCTTTAGCTATCTGTGGGGGGTTATTATTCGATACGAATTTCAGGAGTGTTTGGTCAATTTCTTTAAAGAATGTCATGGGTATCCTTATAGGAACCACATTGAATCTGTACAAAGCTCTAGGGAGTATTACCATTTTGACAATGTTGATTCTCCCCCATCCATGAGCAGGGAATGTGTTTCCATTTCCTTGTGTCCTCTTTATTTCTTGAAGCAGTGTCTTGTAGTTCTCTTTGTATAGGTCCTTTACACACTTGGTTAAGCTGATTCCTAGGTATTTGATTTTCTGTGGTACAATTGTAAATGGAATAGATTTCTTAATATCCCTTTCTTCTCTTTTAATTATTTGTGTAGACGAAAGCCACAGACTTTTTGGGTATTGATTTTGTACCCTGCCACTCTACTATACATATCTATTGTTTCTAAGAGTTTTGGGGTCAAGAGTTTAGGGTTCTCTAAGTATAATATGTCATCTGCAAATAATGATAACTTGATTTCTTCCTTACCTATCTGGATGCCCTTAATGTCCTTTTTCTTCTCTGATCAAGCACATTTTTTAAAAAGAAAAAGCATCTTCTATTTCTGCTTGGCAAATAAACCATTTCTTAGAACCAATGAGAAACAAGATGAGAATTTCAGTAATGGTGTATATATAATTGGGTATTCGTTTGTTTTGCTTTTGTTTTGGAGCCACGTCCATATGTGTGTATGGGTTACTCCTGTCTCTGCAGTCAGGGATTACTCCTTGCAGGGCTCCAGGGACCGTAGGGAGTGCTAGAAATTGAACCCCGAGTTGGCTGTGTTCAAGGCAAACACAATCTCCACTCTCCTGTCTCTGATCCATGGTGTATGTGGGTTTTTTTCACAGTTCATTTATTTGTTCACTTTTTGCTTTTTGGGTCACACCCAGCGATGCTCATGGATTACTCCTGGCTCTAGGCTCAGGAATTACTCCTGACGGTGCTCAGGGGACCATATGGGATGCCAGAGATCAAACCCTGGTTTGCGCAGTGCAAGGCAAACGCCCTACCCACTGTACTATTGCTCTGATCTGTGTTTTTTAATCTTTTATACCTGAAGACTGCCACCTTTCCTGCATACCATGGACTGGTAGTTGAAGATCACTGTTTTAAATGAACTAAATTCCAAAACTTAGTATATTGTAAATGTTTTGTAATAACACCACTAATTTATGATTATCCTAATATGTGCTCTTTTTTAGTTTGTTCCCTTTTGGTCACACCTAATGATGCTCAGGGGTTACTCCAGACTCTGCACTCAGGAATTACTCCTGGTGGTGCTTGGGGACCATATGGGATTCTGGGGATCGAACCCGGTGGACCGTGAACAAAACAAACACCCTTACTCGCTGTGCTATCACTCCAGCCCTAACATGTGCTCTTTTATTTTTTAATCACCTGTGTTCCCGTTGTTCATCGATTTGCTTGAGCGGGCACCAGTATCAACTCCATTCATTGGGAATGAGGTCCATTATTGTTACTGTTTTTGGCATATCGAATGCACCACGGGTAGCTTGCCAGGCTCTGCCATGGCTCTGGGTTCATCTCAGGGGGTATTGTTAAAAAAAATTGAACATTAAAGTTAAGTTATAATTGAAGTTTTTTCAATTAAGTAAAGTATAATGATGGGGAGATTACCCCAAATAAAATGCACCTCTTTTAAATGACAAACACAATAAAAGCAACTCTTAGAATCTGTGAAAAATATGAGTCCCAGAGGACAAGGGAAAGTTGGGTGACAGGAATGGCCAAAAGGTCATTTGGATACACTAATGACGTTTTAGGAACTTTAGGGAGTGGGAGCACATTTTTTAATATGTGCTCTTTTAAAAATCAGTTTTACCTTATTCCTCATAACTATGCTTGGTATTCCCTTTGCTTATATTCAGCTATAAAATGCGTTAAAGTTATTCTTTTGGGGGCTGGAGCTATAGTAGAGCCGGTAGGGCATCTGCCTTGCATGTGGATGACCTGGGTTCAATCTCTGGAACCCGATACAGTCCCCAAGCACTGCCAGGACTAATTCCAGAGTGCAGAGCCAGGAATAACCTGAAAAAACCCACCCCAACAAAATAAAGTTCTTGCCTTTGTTTTGCCTTGTAATAAAAAAGAAGCAATTCATATTCAAATCTGTTACTGTACATTTAGCGGGAGTTTGACCAAGCCTGCAGTCTTTTGTGACGAAATTCAGATAGATTCAGCAATCTCTTTTCTTTTTCTTTTTCTTTTTCTGTTTTAAAGTTTACTATGACTCTGCCTACTTTAGTGATTCAGTTCTTTTTCTATGGAAAAGTTTATGGTGTGACCAGATCTTGGAGTTTCGTTGTTGTTCTGTTTTTTGCTCTTTGGGCCACACCTGGCAGTGCTCAGGGCTTACCCTATCTGCACTGGGAATCACTCCTGGCAGTGCTCAGGAGATCACATGGGATGCAGGGGATTGGACTCAAGTCAGCCATGTGCAAGGCAAATGCCCTCCCTGCTATCCTATTGCTGGGACCTGGACATGGGAGTTTTATACTCCCTTAAAGCTTTTCAGATGGTCCGTTCTGCCTTTGTATTCCTGTGGCTGTCCATCAAGAGGCTTTTGACTGTGAAGCATATTTGTACGTAATCAAAAATACTGTCAGGAGGTCTTGTCAAAGGTGGAAATTATCACAAACGCTGGGAGTCAGAGGCTAGGTAAGACAGAAAATGGAACAGTGTGCTAACAATTGTCGAGGGTACTAATGCCAACCTAGAACTGAGGATTAAATAGAGGCAAAAAGATACACATGACAACCCTTTAATGTATGTTCTGTAATCCATAGTCTGGAGGGGAAGGAAAAGGGAAAGAGAGAAACGGAAAGAAATAAATAACCTGCTATCGGGGGCGGAGCGATAGCCCAGCGGGTAGGGCGTTTGCCTTGCACACGGCCGGCCTGTTGCTGGCCCGGGTTCAATCCCAGCATCCCATATGGTCCCCGAGCACCGCCAGGAGTAATTCCTGAGTGCAGAGCCAGGAGTAACCCCTGAGCGCCGCCAGGTGTGACCCAAAAAGCAAAAAAAAAATAACCTGCTATGGAGCAGGGCTGGGGGAGGGGGAGGGAACCGGGGACGTTGGTGGTGGGAGATGGGCACCGGTGGCGGGATGGGTGCTGGAACACTGTATGACCAAAACCCAAATATGAACTTTTTAATTGTATATCTTTGTAATTGTAAAATAAAAAAATAAATAAATAAATAAATAAAACTAAAAAAAAAGTTAAAAAAACAAAAAAGAAAAGAAAAAGAAAGAAAGAGAAATAAAGAAAGAGAGAGAGAAATAAAAGGAGCTCAAATTTATATCATTGACTATGAGTAACCAAGTCTCTATCATCCTTGAGTTTCTGGGAAGATGGGGCAATAAATTCATGTTTATGTTCAAAAAAAAATACTGTCTTACTGTCGAACAAAAATAAATACTGATTAGTAGCAGATCTGGTTAATGATTGTATTTTAATTTTATTTATCTTTTCCTTCTAAAGTGTGTGCAAACGATACCAGTATCACCCCTCCAATCTGTGGCCCGGGACATGGTTGACTCCATTTCTTCAAGCAGTCTACCTCTTTGTACAGTATATCATTATGGTCAATCTCCTTATTGCATTTTTCAAGTAAGAATTTTATTCTCTCACTATGGTAATGAGTTCATTTAACAAACAGTCCCAACTTGTTTTGAATGAAATACAGAGAATTTATGCAAATGCACTTGATACTTATACTACTGAAATTATCTTTGGAAATTACAAACAAGGTATGCTTTTTATGTTAAATGAATTATAATTTTGAGATTTATCTTTGAATGCACAGTTCTATAAATTTAAAAGATTTAGAATTTTTATCAGGTTGCTAAGAAGTATACAGAAAATTAAATAGAAAATAAGGAGGCGGAACAATAGCCCAGCAGGTAGGGTGTTTGCCTTGCACGCGGGCAGGCCCATGTCGGCCCGGGTTCGATCTCCGGCATCCCATATGGTCCCCTGAGCACTACCAGGAGTGATTCCTGAGTGCAAAGCCAGGAGTAACCCCTGAGCATCGCAGGGTGTGACCCAAAAAGCAAAAAAAAATAGAAAATGAGTAATTCATTCTGGTGTGTCATTTCTGTTATTGTTGTTAATATATAAGGAATCCTTTTTAAATGTATTTTATATAATATTTTGAACTAAAGCTTGAAAATTCTTTAAATATTCCTCTCAAATTTGTTTTTAATGACTTCCTGGTGTTCTTTATGTAGACCATGCTCTTTTTCAAGCTAATATGTTAGATGACTCAATTTTGATTATAATTTTTTTTTAAAAAATCATATTGTGGTTAATTATATGGTTAGTCATTTAGTGGTTCCTTAGAATGTTTTCCTAAAAAATATTTTACTACAGATATTTTTAGGGCTTTTAAAATTGAAGTCAAAATAAGCCTATGTCCCTATATTTCCAACATTAGGATATTGTCTTTTAAAATTTGCTAACTTATGTTAATTAAAAGTGCCTTGCTTTTATTTGTACTTATTTTTATTGCTAAAAAGGTTGAATATGGGGCCGGAGAGATAGCCCAGCAGGTAGGGCGTTGCCCTTGCACGCAGCCGGCCCATGCCGGCCAGGTTCGATCCTCAGCATCCCATATGGTCCCGAGCACCGCCAGGAGTAATTCTTGAGTGCAGAGCCAGGAGAAACCCCTGAGCATTGCCGGGTGTGACAAAAAAATAAATAAATAAATAAATAAATAAATAAATAAATAGGTAAGTAAATAAATAAATAAGTAAATAAATAAATAAATAAATAAAAAAAAGGCTGAATATTTTCTCATTCTTTTGTCTTTTACATACATTTTTTTTTTTTTTTTTTTTTGCTTTTTGGGTCACACCCCAGCGATGCTCAGGGGTTACTCCTGGCTCTGCACTCAGGAATTACTCCTGACGGTGCTTGGGGGACCATATGGGATGCCGGGATCGAACCCAGGCCGGGCACAGGCCGGCCGCGGCAAGGCCAACGCCCTACCCGCTGGGCTATCGCTCCAGCCCTTTACATACAATTTTTAAGTTCAGAAATCCAGTTTTGTGGGGTTGGAATGATAGAATGCTTGCCTTGCATGTTTCTGACCCAGATTTGATGCTCGGCATTCCATATGTCCTTTAGCACCACTCGAATTCCTGTGTTTACTGGCTGTGGCCCAGATTTCCCCATAACCCCCCCAAAAATAAATGCTGTTTGTGGGCCAGGGACATAGATCAAAAGGCTGTGTAGAAGTCCCGAATTTGATCAGCTGAGGTCGTGGTGATCCTTGGCAGCTCTGAATTGCTGGGCTGAGCACAGAATCATCCTGCACACATCAGGGCCAAGCGATGCTGTATTTGATGCTGTATTCATTCACTCAGAGTTGTAGTGAAGGCCCTGAACAATATCCAAGTAATCCTTGTTGCGCTCTTTTTCCAGATTCTCCTATCTTTCAACCTTATTTACAGTTATGAACTCAGCCCCATGTTTAGAACTGAAGTACCATGAAATATTTGAATATTTGAAACTTTAAGACAGTTGCCTGAATTCTTTCTTCTTTTTATTATTCAAGCAATGTATATTTCCAAGTGAAGGCAATTTCCAATATTGTATGGAAGTACCAGCGTTACCATTTTATTATGGCTTATCATGAGAAGCCAGTTCTGCCTCCACCACTGATCATTCTCAGCCACATGGTTTCTCTGTTCTGCTGCATATGTAGAAGAAGAAAAAAAGATAAGACTTCAGATGGACCAAGTGAGTAATATTATTCTATTTAATGAAATGCTATATAATATACTGAAGACTAGCACTATTTTGTCTTACAAGGTTCAAATGGATATGATTATAAAATATGTTACAATCACTTCACTTCGCTTGTATCACTTGTCTTCCCGTTGATCATCGATTTGCTCAAGCAGGCACCAATAACATCTCCATATGTCCTGTCACATGCTAGTAGAGCCCAAGGGCACCTGCTTGCTCCAGGAACATAAAGTGCCTCAAACCATTCCTTCAGGTCATGGGAATAAGGTCTATAATTATTACTGGTATTTGGCATATCAAATATGACACGGGTAGCTTGCCAGGCTCTGCCTTGTGGGAGGGATACTCTTGTAGTCACCTCTGATCTCCAGCATTTATTGATGAACCGGGCTGTGTCTGCTGGGTGGAGTTCTGATGAGAGGGGAGTCCGGATATGGAAAATGGCGGCCCTCATGGAGTTGGGGGTGTTGACTCTGCTGGAGTGGCAGGCCAGGGCTAGAACCCACCATCCCTCGCGGGCACCTCATGATCAGCTGGGCACAGGGAGAGCCAGTAGCAGCTCTGCCCCATGTATGTGAGTCTCTGGATCAACATACCTGGGCTGGGCTTGAAAAAAAGACTGCTGCAGGGTGGGTCTCGATGAGCCGGGCTGTGATCAGCTCTTCTACTGGGTGAAGTTCTGATGAGAGGGGAGTCCAGATGTGGAAAATGGCGGCCCTCATGGAGTGGGGGGGTGGGGGGGTGACAGTTCAGCATGTTACAATAAAATAGGTAAATTTATTATCAACTATATTGTGATGAATTTGCTTAAACCAAAGTATTTCAGAAATATATCTGTGCAAATCTACTTAGTATTAAGCTTCCTTTTTTTGAGTGGCACTTCAGTTTCTTTTTTGTTAAATTGGTAAACTATACATTATGCTTATTTTAAGTGTAATGTATGGTCACGCTTTAAATCTTGTTTTTCAGTTTTGTCTAAGGTTTGACTTAACGTGTGAGAGCTGTTCAGGAGAATGCTGAGCCATAATCACAGCCCTCATAATACATTATTTTGTTTGCTTTTTGGTGGTGGGCATACCTGGTGTTTCTCAGGCCTTACTCCTTGCTGTGTGTTCAGGGATTACTTCTGGTGGGCTTGGGGCACCTTGTGGGATGCTGGGGAGCACACCCAGGTTGGCTGCGTACAGGGCAAACACCCTACTGTCACTTCAGTCCATACAATGGTATTTTGTAAATTTTTTGCTGCTTTGCAAGCCATGCACATTTTTTCCTTAAATTTCATTTTATTACATACATATTTGTGAAGGTGTACCCAAGCAGTGCTTAGGGGCCTGGAGCCCCACCATTGATTAAGGTCAAGGGCCTGAGGGCATAATGCTGCTTGGTCCCTACTGTTCTGGGTCTTCCCAGACCCCTAACAGTGCTGGCTGCTTCCAGAGCTGCACCCAGGAGTGCTGAGACTCACCTCAGGTTGGGCATCTGCTAGGTATGCACCCTAACCACTGTGCTATCTCCCAGCCCCAAACCATATACATTCTTAGCACAAGACTAATCACGGTGGGAGCCGTAGCGATAGATAGCACAGCAGGGGAGGGCATTTGCCTTGCTTACGGCTGACCAGAGTTTCATCCCCTATTGCATATGGTCTCCTGAGCACTGCCAGAAATAATTTCTGAGTGCAGAGAAAGGAGTAACCCCTGAGCATTCCTGGAAGTGACCCGAAAAAAAAAACTAATCACCGTGACAAACTATGATTTAAAGTTTATGGTGTCATGGGCCGGAGCGATAGCACAGAGGGTAGGGCATTTGCCTTGAACGCGGACGAGCTGGGTTCGATCCCCGGCATCCCATATGGTCCCCTGAGCACCACCAGGAGTAATTTCTGAGCAAAGAGCCAGGCATAACCCCTGAGCATTGCTGGGTGTGACCCAAAAAGCAGATGGATTGGATGGATTGGATTGGGATGGATGGATGGATGGATGGATGGATGGATGGATGGATGGATGGATGGATGGATGGATGGATGGATGGATGGATGGATGGATGGATGGATGGATGGATGGATGGATGGATGGATGGATGGATGGATGGATGGATGGATGGATGGATGGATGGATGGATGGATGGATGGATGGATGGATGGATGGATGGATGGATGGATGGATGGATGGATGGATGGATGGATGGATGGATGGATGGATGGATGGATGGATGGATGGATGGATGGATGGATGGATGGATGGATGGATGGATGGATGGATGGATGGATGGATGGATGGATGGATGGATGGATGGATGGATGGATGGATGGATGGATGGATGAAAAAAAAAGTTTATGGCCGATTTCTGTTCTACTCGGTCAGTTCCTTTAATTCCTCAACCTACATATGTGTGAGAAAGAAAGTAGGCAAAAGACGGCCTTTTATTGGAAAAGGTAATTAGATGTCTAAGTACCTTAAACTGTTTTATTGTCGACAGTGCACTGTGTGAGTATAGAAAAAATACATATACTCAGCTAGTAATTTAGAAGTGCAACATAGGTGCCGGGAGCAATAGTATAGTGGGTAGGCTTTACCTTGCACATGGGTTCGATCCCTGGCATCCCATATCGTTTCCTGAGCACTGCCATAAGTAATTCCTGAGTGCAGAGCCAGGAGTAACCCTGTGCATAGCTGGATGTGACCCAGAAAGAAAACAAAGAAAAGAAATGCAACATAATTTCTAAAAAGAAATAAGAATTGCAGATAATGAATATAATCTTAGCAATCATGTATAATTAATATAATTCATGAACTGAAAGTTGAACTTGAAGATTGTCTCCTCTTTTTTTGTTGGTGTGTGTTTCCCATAGAACTTTATTTAACAGAAGAAGATCAAAAGAAACTTCATGATTTTGAAGAGCAGTGTGTTGAGATGTTTTTTAATGAGAAAGATGACAAATTCCATTCTGGAAGTGAAGAGAGAATCCGTGTCACCTTTGAAAGGTTCATAAGTTTTCAGTTATAATTAATACATTGTATGTCAGAGTGAGTTTTACTAGTTCTTTGTATCTTATACCTATCTCATCGTTTTCAGTTTGTCAACAGTTCAGTGATAATTTGATAGTTTTACAGTATATACTGGGAGATCTTTCACTTCTAGTACTTTTTATATAGTCATTTTCCCCACATTGATTTGAGGGGGAAATTGGAATAAAGAGCATATAGAACAAAACTTTTTAAAATCTTAGCTAAATTAAACATTTAGCACTACTTCAGCTTAAATGTATGAACATATGTTTATTTTGATTTGCTTGTCTCTACACATTTCATTTTTGCCATTATCATTTTGTAAGGATAAACAAATATTTCTGAAACATTAATTCTCAATATTTATAAAGATTGGTTTCCCCTACAGAGTGGAGCAGATGTGCATTCAGATTAAAGAAGTTGGAGATCGTGTCAACTATATAAAAAGATCACTGCAGTCATTAGATTCTCAGATTGGTCATTTGCAAGATCTTTCGGCCCTAACTGTAGACACATTAAAGACACTCACTGCCCAGAAAGCATCAGAAGCTAGCAAAATTCACAATGAAATCACAAGAGAATTGAGCATATCCAAACACTTGGCTCAAAACCTTATTGATGATGGTCCTGTAAGACCTTCTGTATGGAAAAAGAACAGTGTTGCGAATACACTTAGTTCCTCTCTTCCCCAAGGTGGTCTTGAAAGTACTAATCCTTTTCTATGTAATGTTTTTACGAAAAGATGAGAAAGATCCCCCATCGAACATACTTGATCAGGATTTACCTGTAATACCCCAGAGAAAAGAATTTAGTTTTCCAGAGGCTGGTTCATCTTGTGGTGCCTTATTCCCAAGTGCTATTTCCCCCTCAGAACTTCGACAGAGGCTTTCTGGAATAGAAACATTAAAAACATTTAGTAAAAATCAAAAATTAGGTAGTTCATCTACTAGTATCCCACATCAGTCATCGCCACCAACCAAATTTTTTGTTAGTACACCGTCTCAGCCAAGTTGTAAAAGCCACTTGGAACTTGTAGCCAAAGATCAAGAAGCTATTTGCCCTAGAGGCGCAGAAGGAGACAATGTAGAATTTGGAGCATTTGTAGGTAAGTTTGGAAAAAGTAGATATTTGTATTATCAAAATAAGTGTTTCTGTTACAGTTGCTTAAAAGGAATCGAGCCCGGGGTTTCATGGGTGCAAGGGTGTGCTTTCCCACTCAGCCCCGTCCCTCACCCCCTAGTTACAGGATGTTTAAATGGAATGGAGGGCCGGAGCGATAGCCCAGCGGGTAGGGCGTTTGCCTTGCACTTGGCCGGTCTGTGCGGCCCGGGTTTGATCCCCGGCGTCCCATATGGTCCCCTGAGCACCGCCAGGAGTAATTCCTGAGTGCAGAGCCAGGAGTAACCCCTGAGCATTGCCGGGTGTGACCCAAAAAAAAAAAAAAAAAAAAAAAAGGAATGGAAAGTGTGGGGGAAACCTGTAGCGGTCCGCTTTCTTTTTTTCTTTGGTCAACCTAGCAATGCTCAGGGGTTACTCCCTGGCTCTGCACTCAGGAATTACTCCTGGCAGTGCTCGGGGAACCATATGGGATGCTGGGGATCAAACCCAAGTCGGTCGCTAGCAAGACAAATGGCCTATCTGCTGTGCTCTCTCTGGCCGCTAGAATTGCACTTTAATAAATTTGTTGGCACGTAGGTTTTGGTCTTTAATATAATTTACTATAATTGTTTAAAAGAAGAAAAATTCAAAAAGAGTCCCTTTTTTTTTTCACTTTTAGGTCACAGTGGTGCTCAGGGGTTAATCCTGACTCTGCACTCAGGAATTACTCCTGGTGGTGCATGGGGGACCACATAGGATGCCGGGGGATCGAACCCTCGTCGGCCATGTGCAAGGCAAACACCCTACCTGCTGGACTATCGCTCTGGCCAGGAGTCCTACCTTGTGAACTTGATATCTATTGAATTTTATCAGATTTTATTGTAGAGAACCTGTGTGGTTTATTGTGTCAGATACTTGAGAGATAGTATAAAAATTCGAGAGAATAAAAAATCATTGGAAAAGAGCATTGCTTTGTAGTTAGGATAACTATGTTTTCTAATTCAAATCAGTACACGTGTGGCTGGAGTGATAGTCCAGCAGGTAGGGCATTTGCCTTGCATGTGGCTGATCCAAGTTTGATCCTTGGTATCCCATATGGTCCCCCAAGCACCACCAGGTGGTAATTCCTGAGTGCAGAACCAGGCTCTTTATGTTCCTGGAGTGGGCAGTTGGGAGTAATTCCTGGAGTTGGGAGTAATTCCTGAGTGCAGAACCAGGAGTAATCCATGAACATCACTGGGTATGACCCCCCAAAAAAATCAGGTACACTCTTGACTGAAAGGAAGTACTGCTAATAATTACATTAAGGCAAAGAGTTAGGATAATAATTTTAAAATTGGATGTATAGGGGCCGGAGCGATAGCCCAGCGGGTAGGGCATTTGCCTTTGCACGCGGCCGGCCCAAGCGCCGCCCGGGTTCGATCTCCGGCATCCCATATGGTCCCCCGAGCACCACCAGGAGTAATTCCTGAGTGCAGAGCCAGGAGTAACCCCTGAGCATTGCCGGTGTGACCCAAAAAGCAAAATAAGTAAAATAAAAATAAAATGAAATTGGATGTATAACCAGGCTGTTCTAAGGTGTGATGTATAACCAGGCTGTTCTAAGGTGTGAATGACAACCTCTGTCAACTGCGTGTGTCATTTTCTATCATATCTTTCAGCCTACCTTGGTCATTGCTTTCCCAGCCTAGAAGTTTACTGAGTCTTTGAACATCTATAAAGATTAGAGAATTGAATATGGCATTTTTGTAAAATCTCTCCATTAGGGCTGGAGTGATAGTACAGTGGGTAGAGCGTTTGCCTTGCACGTGGCCAACCCAGTTTCGATTCAGCGGCATGCCATATGTTCCCCTAAGCACTGCCAGGAGAAATTTCTGAGTGCAGAGCCAGGAACAACCCCTGAACATTGCTGGGTATGACCCAAAAAGCAAATAAATAAAATGAAGGAATGAACGAATGAATGAATAAAATCTCCCCATGAAGATCAAGTCTGGAGAACTGAGCTATAGTACAGTGGGGACGGCATTTGCCTTGCACAAGGCCAACCTGAGTTCAATCCTCAGCATCCCATATGGTCCCCTGAGCACTTCCAGGAGTAATTCCTGAGTGCAGAGCCAGGAGTAACCCCTGAGCATTGTCGGATGTGACCCAAAAAGCAAAAAAAAAAAAAAAAAAAAAAAAAAATCTGTAAATTGGTTGTTTTGTTTATTTTGTGGTCATGATCAGCAGTTCTCCTGGGCTACTCCCAGCTGAGTTCTCTAGGCACCATCTGATTCCAGGAATCCAGTCCAAGGTCCCTGAGCATCTCTGGCAGTGCCAGGAGTAGTGCCTGAACTCAACCAAGAGTAAGACCCAGGCATTGCTAGTGGTGGCCCAGAAACAAACAGAAAGAACTACAGGAAACAGCAGAGCTATTTAAAACAAAACACTTATTTTGTAGACCTTAGTCAGTGACTTTATATTGATAAAAAAAATAAAACTGTTTTAATCTTTTTTGTTCTCTTTAAGGACATAGAGATAGCATGGATTTACAGAGGTTTAAAGAAACATCAATCAAGGTAAAAGAAATAATTATTCATTGTAAATTCTTATATTCAGTTTTATTTCTGTTTTAGAATTTAGTTGAAAATGGAATTAAACAATTTTTTTGGTAAACATACAGTTTTAGCATCATCAGTATCACTTGATCACTTGACTTCCCGTAGATCATCGATTACTCGAGCGGGCACCAGTAATATCTCCATATGTCCTGTCACATGCAAGGTAGCCCAAGGGCAACTGCCCACTCCAGGAACAAAAAGAGCCTCAAACCGTTCCATCAAGTCATGGGAATGAGGACTATAATTGTTACTGGTATTTGGCATGTCAAATACGACATGGGTAGCTTGACAGGCTTTGCCGTGCGGGTGGGAAAATCTAGTCACCTCAAGACTCGAGCATTTATTGATGAACCAAGCGGCCGAGCCAGGCTGTAATCAGCTCTTCTGCTGGGTGGAGCTCTGACGAGAGGGGTGTCCGGATGTGGAAAAGGCGGCCCTCATGGTGTGGGGGTTCCTCTGGCTTCTTGCGAGACTCTGCTGGGGTGGTGGGCTAGGGCTAGAACCCGCCATCCCTCCTGGATGCCTGGTGATCAGCTGGGCACAGGGAGAACAAGTAGCAGCTCTTCTCCATGTGTGTGAGTCATAATTCCTCATTCCCCATAAACTCTCCAGTTTGATGCAAATAGAATGATCATTGTAGTGTACGAATGAGAAAGATCCTGAAAGACCCTGGTGCTAAAATACATTGAGTCTAAGATTAAACTGCGGCAGCAGAGCCGCCACGCGCCCACAGCCGTGGATCTGGAGTCTCTGTCTTACGGCGGTTGGCTGTGGTGGCTGGAGCTCAGGCTCACAACCATTGAGCCCGGAGGCTGGGGACTGGGTGGAGGCCCCCAATCCTTGCTCCGAGTCCAGCAGCCTCGGCCACCTGCATGGCGAGCCTTTCATCTGTCCTTGGGCATTTGAGTATATCATCAGTATAATTCTTTTTTTTTTTCTTTTTGGGTCACACCCGGCAATGCTCAGGGGTTACTCCTGGCTCTAAATTCAGGAATATCTCCTTGCAGTACTCGGGGAGCTACGTGGGATTCTGGGGATCAAACCGGGTCTGGCTGCATGCAAGGCAAATGCCTTACCTGCTGGACTATCGCCTCCCACCCAGTCATCAGTATCATTCCTAATGGTTGAAACTGTGTTGCTTGAAGAAAGCAAAAACAATTTAAAAAAAGAGAGAGAGGCTCTTTAGAAAGTACAAAAATTCACACTTTATTAGCTAAATAAATCACCTGTTAATATTTATCTTTTTAAAATTGCTTCCTCCTCTATTTTTCAGTAGCTAGTATAATCGATATTATATTTAACGAAGGTTTAAAATATATATAATTGGCCAAAAATGGGTGCTTTCTGCTGAAAATCAGAGGGGTATTTTTGAGGGGAGAGTATTCAAAGCTCAGGTACTCAGAGCCATGCGGTGTTTGGAATTGAACACAGGGCTTCTCTCTCCCGACATAAGCCCTATGTTTGAGCCACATCCCCAGCCTCTAGATGTTATTTCTTCTTAGCTGGTTTCCTAAATTGTCCACAGCTCTCTGGTGTCCTGAGGGTACTGATGGTTTCACTTTCCAGTTCCAGCAGTCCTGGAGGGAGAGAGTGTGTGGTGCCTTGCCTTGGCCAGCCCTTTCCGTTTCCCATCTCGCTTAACTTTTCACAATATTTGGATTAGTTTGATTTTGACCCCAATGTTTTTATTATATTTAATTCCCCTCTTCCCCACCAAACTAGTATTTGGTTTTACTTGGATTTCATTTTGATTTTTGCCTTTAGGGCCACATTCAGGGTTGCACACCGCTGGCAGTGCTCAGGAGTTCATGCAGCACCTGGTATTTAACCGCAGTCTCCTGGCAGCACTCAGGGAACCATGTGTGTTGCTGAGGATCAAACCCAGGGCGGCTGCATGCAAGGCAAGCAGCCTACTGCTCTGCTATCTCTCCAGGCCCTGCACCCCAGTTCTCGGTGAATTTGTGTAAACGTGACGAAGGATTAATTTGGTGTATTTATGAACAGTAAACAAGTACAGGGCGTTTTTGAGGGTGATGTGGAAGAAAATTTAAAGGTCTGTAATATATCCTTTGGGTGCCCAGATAGAATTAAGTGTATTGTGCTTAATAGGCTGTTAATATCTGTTATTGTAATTTGAGATTCAGATCAGTTGTTCTGAAAATTATATTTCTGTGCAACGTACAGAGTGGTCCTCCTCCAGGAAGCACTTTGAAACATATGAGTTCCTGCGGTGGATTTACTGAAGGTGACAAATCTCCCGCTTCTCCTCATTCAGAACAAGGTGAGAATTTTGACTCTGCATAACAAACATACTCATTTTAGCTCTATATTTTATGTATGTCTCATGCCTGAGTAATCTATGTTCCAAGAGTTCACTTGTATCACTTGACTTCCCATTGTTTATCGATTTGCTCGAGCGGGCACCAGTCATATCTTCAGACGTCCTGTCTAGTGCTAGTGTAGCCCAAGGGCATCTGCTCGCTCCAGGAACACGAAGAGCCTCAGACCATTCTTTCACATCATGAGAATGAGGTCTATATTTGTCACTGGTTTTTGGCATATTAAATACGACACGGGTAGCTTGCCAGGCTCTGCCGTGCAGGTGGTACACTCTCAGTAGTAGGCTCTCATCTTGTGCATTACTGGTGAACTGCAACAGGGAGAGATGGGCTTTTCTCTTGGGTGGAGCACTGACGAGCTGTGAAGTCCGGATGTTGAAAATGGCGGCCCTCATCGTGTGGAGGTTCCTCTGGCTTCTTGCAGGCTCTATTGGGTTGGAGGGCCAGGGCTAGAATTCGTTCCCGGCACCCCATGATCAACTGAGTTCAGGGAGAGCTGGTAGCAGCTCTGCCTCATGTGTCTGAGTCCATTCCAAGAGTTAGGACATGAAAATTCTGATCCATCTTTTGTTATATTCCAATATTTTTAGATTAATTCCTAAGGATGAAATATAAATATGCTTTTGACTTTTATGATCTGTTGTGTTCATATATAAATGTATAATTTGTTCAGCATCTCTCTAATTGAACTTTTTCTCTTTTTGGGGGGTGGGGGGAGGTCCTCCAGTTAGAAACCAACCAGGTCAGTGGTTTCTAATTTAACTTTTTTTTTCCTTTTTTGGGTCACACCCGGCAATGCTTGGGGTTTCTCCTGGCTCTGCACTCAGGAATCACTCCTGGAGGTGCTCGGGGACCGCATCGGGTCAGGTGGGCCCAACAGTGCTCTGGGGGCAATTTCTGACTCTGTGCTTAGGAGTGACTTGTGCCAATACTCGGACCATATGTGGGACTGGGATTCAAACAAGGGTTGGCAGAATTCAAGGCAAATGCTTTAACCACTGTGTTGTCTCTCTGGCCTGCAGCCATGTTATTCTTTTTATGAGTGAAGCTACATGTGTATATAATTTTAAAGTTGAATAATTATAAAGCTTAGTAATGCATATAAATTTAATAAAGCTCCTTAGATCATTTCACTGGCTTGCAGGAAAGCCAGGCAATTACTATTCATAATTAGATTGTGCATCTAATGATTAGATTAAGAAACTGTTGGCAAAATAGCAGTGAATACATGGAAGGGAAGTGCTTCAGCCACACCTTGCAGATCTGGGAGCTGCTTCTGGCTCTGGTGGGAGTCACTCCTGGTGGTGCTCAGGAGACCATACAGTGCTGGGGATTAAATTGGTGTCAGCTACGTGCAAGACAATTACCTTAACCCCGTACTGTCTCTCTAGTCCCACAAAATAATAGTAAAATAGGATTTACTTAATTTGAGTTTAAGGATGTCCTCAAAAATTTACAACCAACATCATGCTTTTATAAAAAAAAATAACCCAAGATCAAGAAAAGGACTTTAGGGCCCGAACGATAGTCCAGCGGGTAGGGCGTTTGCACGCGGCCAGCCCATGCCAGCCTGGGATCGATCCCTGGTATCCCATATGGTCCCCCGAAGCACTGCCAGGAGTGATTCCTGAGTGAAGAGCCAGGAGTAACCCCTGAGCATTGCCGGGTGTGACCCAAAAAAAAAAAAAAAAAAGAGAGAGAGAGAGAGAGAGAGAGAGAAGGATTTTAGCCCTTACCATTTCAGTTTCTTTTTCCCACCAATACAGTCAGGTCATTATTTTGGTTAGATAAACACTATATTATCCAGTATGTGGCTGTTTTCAAGATAATTCTTTTGTCAGTTCTGTTGCCTTAAAATTTCTTGCCTTGGGCCTAAGCGATAGTCCAGTGGGTAGGGCATTTGCCTTACACCCAAAAAAGCAAAAAAAAAAAAAAAAAATTTCTTGCTTTTTGAATACATCTCTTTTTTCTTTTTTGGGTCACACATGACGATGCTCAGGGGTTACTCCTGGCTCTGCACTCAGGAATTACCTCTGGCGGTGCTCAGGGACCATATGGGATGGCGGGGATTGAACTTGGGTCTGCCGCATGCAAGGCCCTACCTGCTATACTATTGCTCTGACCCCTTGAATGCAACTCTTGTTTTAAAGTTTCAAACGATTATTTCTATAAATAATAACATCATGATGGGTTTTTTCTACTAGAACCACTTCTTCAGAGTATTTGATTAAATAAAATGTCAGAGATGACATCTTAAATCTATAAAGAAAAAGGTGGGGACATTGGTGATGGGAGATGGTTTTCGGCGGAGGGTGCGTGTTGGAACACTGTAGAACCAAAACTCTACATGAGCATCTTTCAATTAAAAAAAAGGTGGAATCTACCACAAACATGTGGGAATCAGAGGTTAGGTAAGACAGAGAAGGGAACAGTGTGCTAGTATTTGTCAAAAGTGATAATACCAGCCTAGAACTGAGCATTGAATATAGGAAAAAGATATACATGATAATCTCTAAATGTATGTGTTGCAATCCACAATGTGTAAGAAAAGAGAGAAAGAGAGAGAGAAGAGATAAAGAACTTGCCATAGAGGCAGGCTAGGGGAGGGGGGGGAGAGAAGTGGGGACATTGGTGGTGGGAAATGGGCACTGGTGGAGGGATGGGTGCTGGAACACTGTATGACGGAAACCCAAACATGAACATCTTTGTAATTGTATATCACATGGCGGTGTAATAAAATATTTAAAAAAAAAATCTATAATGAAAAGTGAGCTCTATCCCTTCCCTCATTACTGTGGATTGAGGGTGTGTGTATATGGATATTATTTGAAACATTGCTAATTATAACAGGAGATGAAATAGGACCAAATGTTAAACAATGTAAGTTCTACTATTTTTCCATAGTGTGAGGTTCAGCATAGCAGCAACATAGAATAGAGAAGTCTTTTTGTACTGATACGGGAAGAAAATTACTAGAATGAGCAGCAAAAGAAAATCTCCTGTATATATAGTGAATGTTTACGACCTTTGGTCTTTGAAAAAATAAATAAGAGGGGTCAGAGCAGTAGTACACTGAGTAGAGCATTTGCCTTGTGTTGGAGGACAGATTTAGCTAATCTGGGAGCTTTGCTGTTTTGCCCACTCCCAGCTTAATCTAGTTAATCCAAGGTTATTCTAATGAGACCTCTCTTCTATGTAAACACTGCTAGAGGGTGTGTGGCAGTTACAGAAGTCACCTTGATTGAATAACTTCTGACTTATACATCTACTAAGACTTCTATGTTTTCTAGACTGGGCACAGCTCCTCTTTATACCCACTGCACCCAGCGTGGGACAGTTAGAATTTACCAGGAGACTACCACCCTGGCTACGCTGAGACTATAGGAAGACTGTAGGAAGGATCATACTAGTTTGCTCGAAACAGGCGAGTGTGACCCTTTCAGTACACGAGAACAAGATACTCAGAATCACACTGGTGCAGATAATAAGAAGGACCTTGTGGGTACCATCTAGCTTACATGAAGCTCATGAAATTAAGATGTATTAATTTATATCAGGTCTCTCTCTCTCTCCAGTGTTTTACATAAGAGATAATCTCGCAATTAGTCCTTGGCATAACCTTTGTTTATACCTGCAATAGGGTGTGGCACTGCCCTTCTACATTTGTTTAGGGTTCTTTGTTGACATGACCCTCCCTGAATTACTTTGGTGTATATAAGGGGACTGACTTGAGGCCCCTTCGGCCTTTTGCTTTCGCCTTTTTGCTCCTTGGCCTTTTGCTTTTGACTTTTTGCTCTTTGGCCTTTTGCTCCTTCTTCTGGGTAGGACTCAGCTCGGGTGAGATCCCTCTCTCTTTGGTGGGAGACTTAGGCTTTTTTGTATGGTCTAAGTTCAGACCTGAGCTAGAGTTTGTTCATTATATTGGAATGCTGTGGAAGAGCTTTTGTACTATAAAAGCCATTTTTGGAACTGCACCGACTCGTGAGTTTTCATCTGTCCCCCCTGCGTCCTCGGAGGTAGAAGACAACCTCTGTCCTGACACTATCGGGGACCCCAGCAGCGCTCCTGACAGCCTTGCACGCGGCAGACCTGGGTACGATCCTCAGTGTCCCTTGTGGTCCCCCAGTTACCGCCAGGAGTAATTCCTGAGTGCAGAGCCAGAAATAACCCCTAACTGAGCACCCCCAGGTGCATCCCAGAGAGCCAAAATAAATAAATACATAAATAAGAAATAGTAGAAAATTAATTCTGTGTATTTTTCCAAGAGAAACACAAAATTTTGGCAACAGAAGAGTGAAACGTTTTATCTGATTTTTTTTTTTTTTTTTTTTTTTTTTGCTTTTTGGGTCACACCCGGCAATGCTCAGGGGTTACTCCTGGCTCTGCACTCAGGAATTACTCCTGGCAGTGCTCAGGGAACCATATGGGATGCCAGGGGATCGAACCCGGGCTGGAACAGGCCGGCCGCATGCAAGGCAAACACCCTACCCGCTGGGCTATCGCTCCAGCCCCTGATTGTTCTTTCTTAACTGTCTTTCACAAAAATCAGTTGAATAAGTTTTTTTTTTTGTTTTTTGTGTGGTTTTTTTTTTTGCTTTTTGGGTCACACCGGCGACGCTCAGGGGTTACTCCTGGCTCTGCACTCAGGAATTACTCCTGGCGGTGCTCGGGGGACCATATGGGATGCTGGGGATCGAACCCAGGCCGGCACAGGACGGCCGCGTGCAAGGCAAACGCCCTACCCGCTGGGCTATCGCTCCGACCCCGAATAAGTTTTGTTTAGTTGGGGGGTTTTGTTTGTTGTGTTTTTGAACCACACTCAGTGGTGCTCAGGGGTAACTCTTGGCTCTGCACTTGGGGATCACTCCTGACAGGCTCAGGGAACCATAAGTGGTGCCAGGGATCAAACCCAGGTTGGTCACATGGAAGGCA
Organism: Cryptotis parvus; assembly: GCA_021461705.1. Taxonomy (NCBI): domain Eukaryota; kingdom Metazoa; phylum Chordata; class Mammalia; order Eulipotyphla; family Soricidae; genus Cryptotis; species Cryptotis parvus. The sequence continues at coordinate 25,265 of JAJIBD010012032.1, forward strand.
AATGCCCTACCCTCTATGCTATCCCCTGACCTCAAGTTTCGTTCTGTTGTGCCTAAAGGCTTATTGGCCTCATGTAACTCTTGGGTTTCAGCACTGTTACGGAGAGAATGCAATATTACAGTCACACTCTAGAGGCTGTGTGTTTGGTTACGTTGGTATTAAAACTTTGAGTTTTATAACATTTTATTTTATTTCCTTTCAGTGGAAAGCAGAAGTAGAAGGCCTTCTACAGAAGAAACCCAGGAAGTCAATTCCAAGGCAGCTTTACTACCGGTTAGTATACTTTCCGCACTAATTTTATTTTAAATACATGTTTGTTAAAGAAGAGCTCGGAGGTGGTGTTTCATTTGAGATAATAGCTAGCTTTCAAAAATCTTTGTTACTTTAGAGAACTCATAACTTTTGTGAAGAATTTAAAATATTTATGTGGAAGAAAGACTAATCTTTGGTTTGGGCCACGGCCATTGGTGCTCAGGGCTTATGCTGGCCCTGCAGTCAGGGTCACTCCTGCAGGTTCACTTGACTCACTGTGCTGTTTCTCCGCCCCAGAGAGACTGCTAGAAGACGTGCTAATGCTTGTGTGTAACTGCTCTGTCTTACCTTGAGGGGGACCGTATGTGGTGCCAGGGGGTGAACCTGGGTTTACCATAGGCAGCTTAAGCACTCAGGTCCCAAGATTTTTTTTTAATTAAGCTATAATAAAATTAGAAACAGGAAAAATACCTATATTTAGCCTTGAGAGTGTAGACAGATTATGAAAAGATTGTAGATGACTTAAAATGTGCCAAATTTATGAAATGGATGAAAATTTAAATTAAGGAAACTTTAATTTTCAAACTAGGAAAATGAAAATAAATCTATACCTAGAAACACTGAAAAATTCTAAAATAAAATACATATACACGTACATAGAAAAAGCAATGAAAATGTATAACTATTAGTAATAAAATCATCAAATATGTTCTTATGTTTTCTCTCTCTTCCTTTCTTTCTGTCTTTCTCTCTTTCTTTCTTTCTCTCTCTCTCTTTCTTTCTTTCTTTTCTTTTCTTTCTTTTTGCGTCACACCCAGTAATGCTCAGGGGTTACTCCTGGCTCTACACTCAGAAATTATTCTTGGTGGTGCTTGGGCGACCATATGGGATGCCGGGGATTGAACCCGGGTTGCCCGCATGCAAGGCAAACGCCCTCCCCACTATTCTATCTCTCTGGCTCCATTTTCTCTATGTTTTTATATGGTTTTTCTTTTGGCAAGTATAAATATTAGTTTTTAGAAGCATAGAAACATGTATATTTTAAAAGAATAAGAATGTCATTAGAAATAAAAAACATTAAAGAAGTAGATAAACTATGTTTTTTGTTTTTGTTTGTTTGGTTTTTTTGTTTGTTTGTTTGGGCGCCAGAACCAACAGCCTCAGGACTTACTCCCAGCTTTTTGCTCAGGAATTATATCTGGCAGGGCTCTGGGGACCTTGTATAGTGCTGGAGATTGAACCCAGGTCAGCACCTTCAAGGGATGACTTGACTCACTGTACTGTTTCTCCCATCCAAGTACTAACCAGGCCCGACCCTGCTTAGCTTCCGAGATCAGACGAGATTGGGCGTGTTCAGGGTGGTATGGCCGTAGACTCACTGTACTGTTTCTCCCTAGAGAGACTGTTAGAAAGTATAATAATGTTTGTGTGTAACTGCTTTGTTTTACCTTGAGGAATAACTTTGTAAGGACAAATTTATTATTTTATTCTTTCATTTGAAACAGGGTTTCATATTAATCTTTCAGTCCTTCATTCTTAAGACTATAGGAAACAGTATTATGCCACATCTAGAGATTTTTTTTTTAAACTCATGTTTTTTTGTTTACTTTTTTGGCTAAAGGATTGGTTACAAGATAAACCATTAAACAGAGAAATGTAAGTAAACCTTTTCACATTGTTAACTTAAAAAAGCATAATAGTTACTGAATGTTGTCTTTATGTTATATCACTTCTTTAGCATTGTTTTTGTTTTGTTTGCTATTAGTTCTGCACAGATTTAAAGAGCTCTAATTAGTAGAGTTGATTTGATAATTTTTGGTCCAGGATGTGCTTACAGTTTTAACACATTCCCCATATGGGGGAGAGGTGTAAAACTGAATAATTAATACAAAATTTTATATAGCTTATACCATAATTGAGTCATACTATAATTGTGACTAATAAAACCTTACATTGATACAATGTGGCGGGGGTTGGGGGGGCTCTTATTTTCAGTTTGTTCTTAAATACGTTTTTCAAAGATTTAGTTGGACACTAGCTTTGCACTGGATTTTAAACCCTGGTTCGCTGTGTGCAAGGAAAATGCCCTACGCATTGTACTGTCACTCTGGCCCGTCTTAACATATTAGCCTATCATTCTGGGCAAAAAAACTTTGTACATACTTTTTAAGGACATTTTGATGAGAGCAATAATACACTACGCATTATTATACTGTAATATATAATTCATTATATATATATAATTAATTCATTTTATATATATATAATTAATATATAATTCATTACAAAGAGAGCCATAGAAAGCTTATGATATAACCCAGAATCAATGTGGAAACCCTGAAGACAGTTGTCCCTGCAGCAGGGGAGAAAATTAGTATGAAATTAAATGAAATATCTCTATGATTCTAGTGAACAGTTTTTTTTTAACTCATCTTGTTTTGATACCTGTATCACTGTCTTCCCCGTTCATCATCGATTTGCTAGAGTGGGCACCAGTAACATCTCCATATGTCCTGTCTCATACTAGTAGAGCCCAAGGGCATCTGCTTGCTCCAGGAACATAAAGAGCCTCAACCATTCCATCAGGTCATGGGAATGAGGTCTAAAATTGTTACTGGTATTTGGCATTTCAAATATGACACGGGTAGCTTGCCAGGCTCTGCCGTGCGGGTGGCATATTCTTCATATTCTTGTAGTCACCTCTAAACCCAGCATTTATTGATCAACTGTGCGCTGCAGAGCAGCTGAGCAAGCCGGGCTGTGATCAGCTCTTTTGCTGGGTGGAGTGCTGATGAGAGGGGAATCCGGATATAGAAAATGGTGGCCCTCATGGAGTGGGGGCTTGTTACGAGGCTAGTGACATGCAAACATGATGGAGTTGTTCACTGATGGGAACTTAAAATGGAAACCAATCTGAAAAGATTATTATATTCTACAGTGTTTCCCTCATTTCCTTCTGTGCATTGAAAATGAATGAAAATACAGAAAAGAAAAATGTCAAGTGATGTGTCGATATACAGCTGTTCAAAATCTCTGGGTCTCCTCTTCTGCTTGGAAGGAAAGAGCAATCTATAATCACACCTCTTCAGGGATAAATCTCTTTATCCCAAAAGACTTCTTGTATCACTTGTCTGCCCGTTCTTCATTGATTTGCTCGAGCAGGCACCAGTAACATCTCCATTCATTGGGAATGAGGTCCATTATTGTTACTGTTTTTGGCATATCAAGTACACCACAGGTAGCTTGCCAGGCTCTGCCGTGGCACTGGGTTCATCCCAGGGGACCCAGTCTTTTTCTATGTCAGACCATCAACCATCCGGGGCCCACGGGCAGAACCCTGGGTATAGACAAGCCTGTCTCCTGCCTGCCACCTGCTGACAGAGTCAGGCACCGCAGCCACACCTGAAACACCTTGAGGCCCCCCTTTACTCTTATTTCAAAACACTGGAGAGAGAGTGGGCTGGTATGAAGAAATACATCTTAATGAATGTACATTCATGGAGAGAAACATCATATTTTCATGGGCTACATGCAATCAGAACTTTTAGTGTTATTGTAATAAGTTCTTTTAATTACAAACATTTTCAAAAAGAAAAAACTGAGTTAATTGTCAAAATAATACATTACCATATCTAGGCAAAATTTTTCTAAAACATGCAATGATAAACAGAAGCACAAGTCAGACCACATCATGATACTTTACATTTTTAAAATTATAAATACAATTTTAGGCAAAACATTAGGAAAATGTGGTACAAAGACAATAATGCAAAGAATGACTGCATCTGACACCCGTAAAATTTACACAAAATATTGATCCCAAATAGGTGAAACAGCTGCTTAACAAAGTATACCTCTTACGTGAATTAACAATATTCACTTACCACCCACTTCAGAAAGGATATAAATAACAGCAGATAGTTGAAGTAGGCGGGAATTCATTTGGTTCTTTGGTGTTTGTTTTAATTTATATCTTTAACGAGAGAACATTAAGAAGAAGAAAAAAAGAACCAAAATTTTAAAACAACAAAAGACAAATAATAACCAGAGAACACGTAGGAGCACCCGGAAATAAACCATTGGCCAGCCTCCTTTGAGTGCAGAGTAAGAGCAAATTATCAGCAGAAAGATGGAGCTGGGGTCAGAATATATTTATTGGGTTGAAAAATCAACAGGAAACTTCAGTATCAGTTAACTGTGTAAAAAAAAAAAAAAAGGGAAAATCCTGCAAAGTTCCTACTCCAGAAGACCCCTTCTGGATGTGGCCCTTTCATTCCTAGGGGCCAGGAGGACTCAAAGGACTGGGGACCTGAGTTCTATCCCCAGCACCAAACTGGGAATAACTCTTGAGCACTACTGGATGTCACTTAGGAAACCAAAAAATAAAAATGAGTGCAATGGTATGTCTTGCAGAATGGTTATCTGCTTGCTGTTCTCTGCCATCAGTTTTGTAAATAAACTTTAGAACCTGCAGAGTCCTTTCAGGACATTTTTGTAGTTCTGGTATGAATGTCGACAAGTAAATCATGAATTCTTTTCCACATTGCCTCAGTACTGGGTCTTCATTTAGCACCAAAATACTAATAATATTTACGTAGTGTCGGGGACCCCCGCGGCGTTCCCCGACACGTAGGCATAGATGATATGCATATGACTGCATCCTATCCATGTATGATTTTGGCATTGGTTTAATGAACACAGCAGCTCCCATAATGGCAAATTAAATAATCTTAATAACAGCTATGTCATATGCATTGGCCTAGTGGAAATGGTATGTTGTCAGAGGTAGTCTGAACGTAAGAATTCCTTTCACATTGCCAAATTTAATGATGATTGGAACTTTCAAAAAGCGTGTATGGTAGCCTAAACTAACATTGAGAAATTGTCTTTTTGTGTGTTTCTTTAGACCGTCTGAAGAAGGAACATTAAATGGTGAGTCAATATTACAAAGTAAATGTAAAAGTAATATTAAATTATATGATCATGTAGCAGATGCCAGACTGTTCTAGGTATGAATTTTTAGACTTCATGCTTGAAAAGGCCAGCATAGTAAAAGCCTTCTTGTTCAGCCGGGATCTCTGATAGATGCCTCACAGGTCATCCTGTGATTCTGGTATCGAGGCCTCCCAAGTCATCCTGTGACTGTACCGTCTCCCTCCAGGCCTCTTCTACCTGCTGCATAGACTACTTCTAAAAGGGAGTTCTTCACCTTGTATTTATGTCTAAAATATGTTTCTACCCCACTTGACCCAGCAATTCCACTCTAAAATATAGCCAAAGATCCCCAAGCAAAGGCAGGAAAGCCATCTGTGCTCCTGTACCTGTGGGAGCACTGTTTACAGCAGACCGAATCTGGAAATGACCCAAGTGACCCAAGAACAGATACTGGATAAAGAAACTATTCTCCCACATGTAAGGCCAATGTGCTACCCACTGCGCTATCACTCCGGCCCCTGTCCCCACATTCTTGTAGTAGATTCCAACCATTAACACCTCCTGTCCCCGCTTTTGCCTGGCTTTGGATATTAGTCTCATAATATATTCTTTTTTTATATCCTGTAAATGAATGCAATCATTCTCTATTTGTTCTTTTCCTTCTAACTAATTCACTCAGCATGATACTCTCCATGTCTATCCATTTATAGGCAAATTTCATAACTTCATTTTTCCTAACAGCTGCATAGTATTCCATTTTGTAGGCATACCATAGTTTCTTTATCCAGTTGTCTGTTCTCAGCACCCAGGTTGTTTCCAGACCATATATAGCTTTTTTAAAAATTGATTTTATCGGGTGAGTTCCTTTCCATTACCTTCTGTTCTATTTCTAAGTTGTTAATGGGGCCACACCCGACTGGTTACTCACAGGGTCAGTAGGTTCACCCCCAGGGGGCTAGGGGCATGCAGTGCTGGGGGTCATACACCTGGCCTTGCACGCACAGTGCATGAGCTCTACCACTTGAGCCCCGCTCTGGCCCCAAAGATCTTTTCCTCTGAGTGGAGGGAATGAAAAAAAATACTTACTGAGAAAGAATGTAGACCATTATGTGCTTTTCCCTTCCAGGTGTCTGAGTACACAATTGCCACTGGAGTAATGTAATAGAGTGACATAGCACCCGATGGCCATAGTTCACTTTTTGTTTTTGTGAACTGAGTTTACATCAAGGAGCAGGATAATGAAAGAATGAGAGAGCCAGAGAGTTATAGAGACATTTGCCTTGCATGCAGCTGACCTGGATTCTATCCCTGGCACCAACATTGAACCTTGAGTGCAGAGTCTGGAGAGATTCCTGGGCAGTCAGGTGTGGCCCCCCAGTGAGGGGGAAAAAGAATTAAAATGTTTGTTGCAATACTTTTTAAAAAAATGTCTTTATTTGTTTATTCTAGGTCTTGCTTCTCCATTTAAGCCAGTTATGGATACAAATTACTATTACTCAGGTGAATAATATTAAGAAAATTCACTAATATTTTGCACTTTGGCGGGACTTTAAAAAAAAATTGTGTGACCTTTTAAAATATATTTTTCTCTTCTGTGCATGCAGCTGTGGAAAGAAATAACTTGATGAGATTATCCCAGAGCATTCCATTCACACCTGTACCTCCGAGAGGTAAATCTAACCCACGAGAAAAATAAGGAAAAACAGACTGTTGATTTATGTTTTTAGCAATAATGTAGAGCGTGAGTGGTGCCTTAGAGCACCGACATTGAGAACAGCCTGTTTCAGGCTGGAGAGTATAGGGTGTAAGGCCCTTGCCTTGCTTGGGCCAACCCTGGTTTGAGTCCCCAGCACTGTATGGTTCCCTGGATGTGCCCCTCCCCCAATAAAAAAGAGCCAGCTTTATATAGCTTCCTAACTTGCCTGGCCACAAGAGTCATACTCTTAAGAAGTGAACATTATGATTGCTGAACATATCTATTTTCTTTTGTTTGGGGGCTATGTCTGACTGTGTTCAGGGACTCCTCGCTCTGTGCTAAGGGGTCACTTCTGGCAGTGCTCAGGGGACTCTGTGGTGCTAAGGATCAAATCCAGGCACCTGCAAACAGAGCATGCACTCAGCTTGTTAATCAGCTCTCTGGCCCCAGAAAAACTGAATTTCTTGGCTATATTAGCTATATTTAGAAGCAGCGTCATTCAGAAAAGCTGTAGTCCATTGTCAAGTCAGGAAAGCATGAAGAAATTAACATCAGAGCCTCTGTGCAGTAGGTGGTTCAAAGCTCCCTTCTGAGTCTGTCTTAATGATCACTTTGTTGTTGGGGTTTTTTTCGGTTTTGGTTTTGGGATACACCCAGCAATGCTCAGGGGTAACACCTGGCTCTACACTCAGGAATTATTCCTGGTGGGCTTAGAAGATCATATAGATATCTGCCAGGAATCAACCCCGGTTGGCTACATGCAAGGCAAACACCCTATCCGCTACACTGTCACACTGTCTCTCTAATTCCTGAAATGTTTGTATTTTAAAAGTGACTACTGGGGCCAGAGAGATAGTCCAACAGGTAGGGCGTTGCCTTGCACGTGACCAATTCCTTGCACGTTGCCTTGCACGTGATTCAATACCTGGCATCCTGTATGGTTCCTCAAGCACCACCAGGAGTAATTCCTGAGTGCAGAGCCAGGAGCAACCCTGAGCATTGCTGGGTATGACCCAAAAAGCCAAAAAAAATTTTTTTTAATTAAAAAATTTTTAAAAAGTGACTACTATCACTATATATATATATATATCTGATTCTTGAGAAATTAGTAGGTTACTGGTTTCTAAACATTTTTCCCCTTTAAACTTCTTTCATAAAATGTAACTTCATGTTTTTCCTCTCTTCCTCCCTTAATATGAAAATAAGCAGTAAGTGCTTGTCTCCCTGGCTATTTCCAGTGTCCTAATTGCGCCTTGCTCTTGCCGGGTGCTGCAGGGGAGCCTGTCACGGTGTACCGCTTGGAGGAGAGCTCGCCCAGCATCCTCAACAACAGCATGTCCTCCTGGTCACAGCTCGGCCTCTGCGCCAAAATAGAGTTTTTAAGTAAAGAAGAGATGGGAGGAGGTTTACGAAGAGCTGTCAAAGTCCAGTGTACCTGGTCAGAACACGACATCCTCAAATCAGGGCACCTTTATATTATTAAATCCTTCCTTCCTGAAGTGGTGAACACGTGGTCGAGTATCTATAAAGAGGACACCGTTCTGCACCTCTGTCTCAGAGTAAGTCCTCGTGGCTCTAAAACGTGGGACAGTGCCACTTCTGAAATACAAATTCTACTGAAACAAAATGTTAAGTGTAAATGTTAAAAACTGTTTTTTCTCTTTTCTGTAGGAAATTCAACAACAGAGAGCAGCACAAAAACTCACATTTGCCTTCAACCAAATGAAGCCCAGATCCATACCGTATTCTCCAAGGTATGGCATTTTCTGCCATCTTTTAGTATAACATGGAACATTTCTTAACTGTTTATGTTGTGTTTCACTTACCCATTTTTTTTAAGATTAATTAAAATATTATTAACAAAATTGCCAGTAATGTCTGTAACTGTCTTTCATAAGGTTCCTTGAAGTTTTCCTGCTATATTGCCATTCAGCAGGACAGTGGTTTGCTGTGGAAGAGTGTATGACTGGAGAATTTAGAAAATACAACAATAATAATGGTGATGAGATTATTCCGACTAATACACTGGAAGAGATCATGCTGGCCTTCAGCCACTGGACTTACGAATATACAAGAGGAGAGTTACTGGTGCTTGATCTACAAGGTAACCATTTCATGTACATCCGTTTCCTTGGTTCCGAAATATGGGCAAGGCTTAATGGAGATGGTTTATCTTTGGGACCTTCTTGGAGCCTTCAAATGACTCAGCATTACTGTGGACAGCTTGAGTGTGGCCAGATATTTGAGATCTCTGTTCACTGTCAGCTAAATTCCTTAGTTCTTTATATGGCACATGATTACCCCAGAAAGCAAGCTGAGAATAGCAGGGTTAGGCAGGATTTGATAACCCCTTGCACTCCATTTTTAATTTTTTTAAACTTTTATTTAAATACTTTAAATATTTACTATTTTAAACAAAATATTTAATATTTAAATCAAATATTTATTTAAATATTTTGGGGTCTGATGAGCGTTGGCATTGGTCGCCTTAACCCGGCGTTCTGTTCATCCCGCAGCGCCAGTTCTGCTTACCAAAAGTGGCCCGCTAGGCACTCGCATTCCACGCCCGGCTCCACGCCAGCGAGCCGGGCTTCTTACCCATTTAAAGTTTGAGAATAGGTTGAGATGGTTTCAGCCCCAAGACCTCTAATCATTCGCTTTACCAGATAAAACTGCGGGTTCGGGTTTCATACGAGCGCCAGCTATCCTGAGGGAATCTTCGGAGGGAACTGGCTACTAGATGGTTCAATTAGTCTTTTGCCCCTATACCCAGGTCAGATGACCGATTTGCACATCAGGACTGCTACGGACCTCCACCAGAGTTTCCTCTGGCTTTGCCCTTCCCAGGCATAGTTCACCATCTTTCGGGTCCTTGGCAAGCTACCCGTGTCATATTTGATATGCCAAAAACCAGTAACAATTATAAACCTCATTCCCATGACCTGAACAAATGGTTTGAGGCTCTTTATGTTTCTAGAGCGAGCAGGTGTCCTTGGGCTACACTAGCATGTGTCAGGATGTATGGGGATGTTACTGATGCCCGCCGAGAAAATTGATGAACAACAGGAAGACAAGTGATGCAAGTGATACAAGTGAAATATTTTTACTTTATTTCAATTTATTTAAATTAAATTTACAAAGCTTTTCATAATACAGTTGTTAGAAAGATTCATCATTCAGTATCAATCCCACCAGTGCCGCCGCCACCAGAGACCCTCATTTCCCAGTGACCCCCTAACCCCATGCCTGCTCTCTTACCTGGCATTAATTATATTGGCCATTACAGCCTATAGAGGGAATTGTATTGTTAGTCATGACTTTTTTCTGGGTTGTTATGGCACCACTTTTTTAACTCTCTGATACTGGGATAATACAGACACAGGAGATCAGTGAAATAGAATTGTAAGTCCAGAGATAGACTTAACATTTGTTAGTATTTTAATCTACAGCACAGTATCATATAGCCCTGGACGACCTTGAGCCACAGGGATTGCCCTGCTAACATCATATCCCGAGCAGGAAACTCTTTGGCCCAGTTGGCCAAGTGTCATTCGAGTGCCCCTGGCCCACTGAGCTTTGCCTGGGAAACCCTCCCGAGATAAAATGAAAGTTTTTTTTTTATTAGATTTTCCGTTAAAAGATTATTCAAATGACAGTAGTCATTCATGTGTGAATGACTACATGAGATAAACTAAAGCGTTCAAACATGCTAATTTTTCATGTGATAATGAAGTTCGAACTTAATGGTCTCACACATTGTGAGTTGTGCGCCTACCTGTTGAAACTGCCATATGCTTGGCCCACCAAGATTATATCACTTGTATCACTTGTCTTCCTATTGTTCATCCATTTGCTGAGTGGGCACCAGTAACATCTCCATACGTCCTGTAGAGTGATAGTGTAGCCCAAGGGCATCTGCTCACTCCAGGAACACGAAGAGCCTCAAACCATTTGTTCAGGTCATGGGAATGAGGTCTATAATTGTTACTGATTTTTGGCATATCAAATATGACACGGGTAGCTTGTCAGGCTCTGCGGTGTTGTAGGTGGTATACTCTCAGTAGTAGGCTCTCAGTTCATGCATTTACTGATGAATCGCATGGCCACAAAGTGGCCGCACACAATGGGAAGAGATCAGCTTTTCTCTTGGGTGGAGCTCATATATATACATATTTATACATATATATAATTTTAAGTCTACAACTATAATGTGCTACTTTCTATTTACCATGGAAGTTTAATTTTGGTGTTTCAGAATTTGGATGACTATTACCACAGTGGAGTTCTCCACTAAGAGAATAAAAATCCCTAGGAAAATCCCAGAAATTTTACTTCATTGCACTCACTACAGTAACCACTAAGTGGCAACCTAAGGTGCCTTCACTAGACTAGAATTAGCACTATATCTACCAACAGCATACCTAAAACATCAGCAACACCCAACTGAGATAATGCCGTATAACACTCAAACCAGGAAGAATTCCATAAAGTGATCTCTTAAAATCTGACCCGACTATTATTTTAAACAATTCTTTAAAGAATAAACAGATTCATTTTTATGAAAATTAAATCACTAAAATTCTTTGGAGGCAAAAAGAGGTTAGCTGCAGATACTGCTTAGCTGGGTGAAAGCAGAATGAGGTGGAAACATTGAGATTTTCATTTTATATAATGTAGATTATACCTTCAGATGCCTACTTGTTCTTTGTAGTCAGGGTGAAGAGGGGCAAACGGGCGCTTTTGCATAAGGGGTAAGTGTTCGCACCCAGGGCTTTGCCGCATCAGACACTGTTTTCGGTGCGAGCTTACATCTTACTCCCAGCTCCAACACCTGCCTTGCTCACAGGTGTGTCGGTTCAGGGGCAGTGCTAGGTTATGAAGGTCAGCAGTAGGTTATGAAGTACCAAGACACTAAGTAATCATGGAGGTGTGTGTGTGTGTGTGTGTGTGTCTGTCTGTGTCTGTCTGTGTGTGTGTGTCTATAAAATGACCACAAATACCAATGTTATATCATTTATACAAATTTTTCTTTCTCATATGTACATATAAAGGTGTGGGTGAAAATTTGACTGACCCATCTGTAATAAAAGCCGAAGAAAAAGAGGTAAGAAAGTTTCAATAATTCCATTACATTAGCTTTATCATTGACATCTCCATTTCTACGTATACAAATTGCTTTTTTTTCTTTGTTTGTTTTAACTACTAAATCTGCAGATCCTGTGATATGGTTTTTGGCCCAGCAAATCTAGGGGAAGACGCAATAAAAAACTTCAGAGCAAAACATCACTGTAATTCTTGCTGTAGAAAACTTAAACTTCCAGGTAAGCAATCCAGGTCACCTGTACAATAAATGATCAGAATAATTTACTACAGTAAAGCCAAAGGCACAAATACATGTTGTTGGTTATAAGTGTAGCTGTCACCCTTCACCACTTAGAGAAGAAGAAAGCCCATTTGTTTCACAGATATTTACTCTATCTGCTGGATGCCAGGAATTGGACTTGGTTCTTGGCTGCCTAAGTGAACCAAACAGACATTGTCCCTGCCACCAGTAGAGTTTAGTTAAATAATGAATAATGGTTTTAAATGTCATAAATGCCAAGCAGATAAAATCGAACAGGTAAGCAGATTCCTTAACACAACTTAGGGATCAAGGAATTCTTAGGCAGCTGGGAGATCTGCTCATGCTTAAAGGGTGAGAACTTTCAGACGATTCTGGCAAAGTGCAGAACAAAGGTTTCAGGAAGCAGGAGTAAGCACTGTGGAGCCCGAGAGATAGTACAGTGGGTAAAAGCACTCACCGTGCACACATCCTACTCAGGGTCCACCCCCAGCACCTCAGGTGGTCCCCAGTCCCTGTGAGGACCGAGCAAAGAGGCAGGAGTAAGCCCTGAGCACAGTCAGATGTGGCCCACCCCCAAAAAAAAAAAAAAAAGGGACCAAAGCAATAGCATAGTGGGTAGGGTATTTGCCTTGTACACGCCCACCTGGGTTCCATCCCCAGCATCCCATATGGTCTCCCAGCACTGCCAGGGGTAATTCCTGAGTGCAGAGCCAGGGAGTAACCCCTGAGCATTCCAAGATGTTACCCAACAACCAAGAAAAAAATTGAAAAGAATATGAACTGCAAACACTTGGTCTTGATACTAACTTTATTTCTCATCTGGAGAGCTATGAGTTGTTAACGTAAATTAGAGCACGGGGCAGTGGTTCCAAAGCTTTGTGGCCCATCAGAAGGCCCTGTGGACTTTCTTGGTTTTTTATTGGGGTTTAGTGAATTGGTCTTTGTGAAGTATTCGGAACAGGCTTCTGTTTTGAGGTGTGCATTACATAGGATCTGTATTGCCCCATTAATTGGGGATAGATTTTTGATTTTTCTAGCAGAAATATCTTGCTTTCATTGCCAATCTGTTACAGATTCTGCCTCCCTCTTAATTCTGAAATCTCCCCAGAATGTATTTATCTCTCCCTTCTCTGTTGTCACTTCTTTGTTTCCTTGAATTGTGCCAAATATTTAGGACAGCTACTTAACTAGGTTGTTCTCCCCTAAGACTCATGGTTATGGGACTGGAGCAATAGCACAGTGGGGAGGGCGGTTTGCCTTGTCCATGGCAGACCCCGGTTCGATCCTGCGCTCCTCCAGGAGTAATTCCTGAGTGCAGATCCAGGAGTCATCCCTGAGCATTGCTGGGTGTCACCCAAAAAAGCAAAATGAAGAAAAGGTGATGATTACCTGCCAGTGGATTTTCACTGTAATAAACTGTAGGTCTTATTGTAGCTTGCATTCCATAAATCAGTGTAAGCAGCTTTTTCAGCAAAAGTCCAAGTACTAAATATTTCATGCTTTGTGAGCCTTATGGCCTCTGCCACAGCAGCCCCACTATTTTGGCTGTGTAGAAAACCCGAAAGAAAACACCGAGGGAATGTAGTGCATATTGTTCAATTAAGAGTGTAAGAACAGGTAACCTGAAACTTGCGTGAACCGGACCAGGGAAGTGACCCAGGTGTGTGTGCCTTAAGTGCGTGAGACCCCTGGTTTGATCTCTGGCCCTTTTGTCGTCCCCTAACAGAAATAACAGGTTTAAGGGGTGGGGGTGAGCAGCAAACCAGGTTTGTCACACAGGCTATTTTGGCCGCACTTTGCCATTACCTGCTGCTGAATCTTTACTGCTGGTCTTCCCTTCGTCCAGGCTTTTTTCTTCACAGAACACTCTAACCCGCTTCCTTGCTGGCAATCTTTTTTTTTTTTTTTTTTTTTTTTTGCCTTTTTTGCTTTTTGGGTCACACCCAGCGATTTCTGGGGCTCCTCGCTCAGAAATCACTTTTGGCAGTGCTCGGGGACCACATGGGATGCTGGGGATCGAACCCAGGTCGGCTGCATGCAAGGCAAGCGCCCTACCCGCTGGACTAGCGCTCCAGCCTGCTGGCAGTCTTTAAAGTTAGCCTCCCTCTCAGTTCCTCCCCTCCCAACAAAAAAGCTCCTCTACGGATAGAGAGGAGAGAAAAGACATATAGAACCCACCAAGCAGTTGAGGTGTGGGAGGGGGAGGGAGATGGGGGACGTTGGTGATGGGAGATGGGTTCGGGTGGAGGGATGGGTGTTGGAACACTGTAGAACCAAAACTCTACATGAGCATCTTGCAATTGTATGTCTAAAAGTGGTGTAATAAAATTGGGGGTGGGGTGGGGGGGAGCTCCTCTTAGGGTTGTTTCTAATAGGTTACTTCTCAGTATTTAGGGCTTTACACAGACGCGATCTCCTTAGGTTTTCTGTCCTTCATGTGTAAAAGAATCACCTTATACATACCTCCTTCCACCTCACTGTTCGGACACTTACCTTCTGAGCATCTGTTTCTGCTTATAATTTTGTCCTCTTTTTTATTTGAACAGGGAATTGTTTATTGCTGTTCCATATTTATATGAATTATGATATCATCATAATAGTTGCTTGTTTAATGAATTGGGTTTTGGATCTTGTTTGTTGATGGACCACACCCAGCTATTTGCAGGGTTTCCCTGGAGCTCTGTGCTCAGGCACCACTCCTGGTGGGACTCACGCCCTAACCGCAGTACTATCACTCGGCCCCAAATGAATTGTTTTATCTGTATAAATTTTGTGACTGTTGAATCTGTAATAAGCTGGTATTTTTTAAAAAAAAGTACTTCTGGCACATCCAGAGAAAAAACAGAAAACGGTTTAGGAAATGTTTTTACTCCTCTAAGAAATACTGACCCTTTTTTCTTTCTATTGTGGGCTGGTGACTAGATCTGAAGAGGAACGACTATACACCTGATAAAATCATGTTTCCTCAGGATGAGCCTTCAGAAATGACTCTTCAGCCTGGAAATCCCACCAAAGAATCCGGAGTCAGCCAGTTCTATTCGTCTGATGTTATAATAGTACTGAGTCGTTGATTTTTTTTTCTTGTCTACACCGAACCAAACTGTTAGTGTCACTTTTCCTTGAGCAGGAAATGGTTGGTCCCTAGAGAAGGACCTGTGCTGCTTAGCTTGTCTCTGACCCTTAGGAAGGTCGCTCTTCCAGCCCCATGAGTTCGCTTAGCCAGAGACTCCCTGGAGAGAGCAGGCCGCTGTGAAGTTTTAAAGTAAAAGAAATTAGTATTTATAACTCTCTAAGGGCTCTTTTTTTTTTGAGAGGATGTCATGTGACTTTGTTCTGGTGAGGGTGGCCCCCCCCTCTCTCCTGTGGTGCAATACCATTAACCAAAGTTAGGTGTCCATGTGATGCCACTGGCAGCCGGTTTACTGCCATGCAGATGTCGAAAGGAAGAAGTCACCCACCCTCGTGGGGTCCGTGGCGGGCAGCTGTTTCCTCCATGTGTTTTGCTGTTGGCATTGGTGCAGGTACTGGTTTCCAGCCAGAAGCTTACTGGCCCGGGAAAGGAGGGAACTTGATAATTTAGACTCCAGGAATGGAAGCCTGTCCTGAAAACCATTTTCTAAGAGGGACTTCCAGAAAAGGGTTAGCCTCCATGTTGAGAGACAAAGCCAATTTAAATAGTGCCCAAACTGTGCAAAAGTGTTAGTGGTTCTTTTAATGAATAAGCATTTATCAAGTTGTTATTAAGTAGAAGAAAGCCATGATAGATTGATATAAATGAGCAAAGGAAAAACAAAACTTAAGGCACTGTTGGAAGTTACCTAATGAGAAAAGTTAAAACTGCTTTTTTCCTACCTATCTCTGTAGTGAAAACCTGGAAGTTACGTACTTTTCCAAAGATTTTATTGACCAGTGTATCAGTCAAAATGTGTAAACACGAACTCTTACTTACAAATTTAAAGTTGGGCAGGAACAACTGAACATGAGCGTTATTTTGAGGGGTTTGTGTGTGTCTGTGTGTGTGTCTGTGTGTGGGGGGTACCTATTTAAGAAGCGGAGTTGGATTATCATATTGATGTCGGGAGATTGCAATGCAAAATTATGCCAATAAAATGTCATTTAACTGCCCCAGATACTGTTGAATACACCAACAGATAGAAAAGCTTTTCATCTGACTAAAGTTTTATGCTTTGATTTTTTCCTTTCTTTTTAATTTTCTAGGTACTAATTTTTATTTTTATTTGGAGGAAGCAGTGTAAATCTTATTTGTATTCTGTAGTGTATCTCATAGATACAGACAAGGCAAGAAGAGAGAGAAACTGTTTAAATAGTGTTTAATGATGAGGGGAGAAAGAGAAGTGTGTATAAAAGATAATATACTATATACATTTTGTATATCATTAAATCTTTAAAAGAAATTAAATAAATTTATTCTTGTTTACGAATGTTTAGTGAGTTTAATTATTCCCAAAAATGTCTGATACTTGGGTCAGTTTGTTTTCAGAGTGTCCGTTGTTTTCGTTCCATTTTAATAAACCGTTTGCATACCTGCTTTTCCAGCTCCGTATCCTATGCATCATTTACTGTGGTCTTGCTTTCCTACCTTTCTTTCAGAGTTTCTTAAGTCAGAAATATAGATAGGGGGCCGGAGCGATAGCCCAGCGGGTAAGGCGTTTGTCTTGCACGCGGCGGCCAGTGCCGGCCCGGGTTTGATCCCGGCATCCCATCTGGCCCCGAGCACCGCCAGGAGTAATTCCTGAATGCAGAGCCAGGAGAAACCCTGAGCATTGCCGGGTGTGACCCAAATAAGCAAAAAAAAAAAAGAAAAGAAAAGAAATATAGACAGGCTGAAGCAGTAGCACAGCGGGTAGGGCATTTGTCTTGCAAACAACTGGTGCAGGTTCAATTCCCAGCACCCCAGATGGTCCCCCAAGCTCACCAGAAATAATTCCTGAGCACAGCCTGGAGTAACCCATGAGCATTGCTGGATATGACCCAAGAACCATTAAAAGGAAGGAAGGAAGGATTTCGGTCTTTCTACTGGTTTTTAATTTTTTTTTCTTTTTTGGTCCACACCGGCTATGCTCAGGGGTTACTCCTGGCTCTGCACTCAGGAATTACTCCTGGCAGTGCTCCAGGGACCATATGGGATGTCAGGGATTGAACCCAGGCTGGCATGGGCCAGCCGTGTGCAAGGCAAGCGCCCTACCTGCTGGACTATCATTTCGCCCCCAATTTTTTTTTTGCTTTTTTGGGTCATACCCAGCGATGCTCAGGGGTTACTCCTGGCTCTGCACTCAGGAATTACTCCTGGCGGTGCTCAGGGGACCATATGGGATGCCAGGGGATAGAACCCGGGTTGGCTGCGTGTAAGAACACGCCCTACCTGCTGGACTATCACTCCAGAAATTTTTTAAAGTTTATTATTTTTACAAGATGAATAGTAAGCAGAAAACCATTATGTACTACTTAATATTATTTCCTCTAAGCACTTTATGTTACCCATTTAATCCTAATTATTTTATGAAGTGGTAATGTCGTTCTTTGCTGTGCAGATTATTGATGTCACTGGTGAGGCTAAATCCTGAGCGAGTCGCACACCCAAAGAGAAGCCTCCACAAACCACTTAGGGAGAAGAGCTCCGCTTTATTAGATGGAACAGGGATCTTTCTTTTTTTTTTAATTTTTTTATTATACCACAGTGAAACATACAGTTACAAAGGTGTTCATAATTGGTTCTTAGTAATACAGTATTCCAGCACCCATCCCTCCACCAGTGCCCCATCACCACCACCAGTATACCCACACCCCTTCCCAGCCCACCCCCAGGCTGCCTCAGTAGCAGGTACCCCCTTTTCCTCTCTTTCTCTGTCTCTGTCTCCCTCTCTCTCTGTCTGTCTCTGCATCTCTTTCCCACTTCGTTTTATACATTGCTGCTAGCCCTGCAGACATTTAGGGTTTATCATGTAAGTCTCTTTGTGTATATTCAATGGTGAATTCTAGTCTGACATTACCATTGCCCACATTCAGTAAAACACTGGTATATATTTATATCCCATTAATGAATGCAGTCATTCTATATATGTCTTTTTCCTTCTGACTAATTTCACTCAGCATGATAGTCTCTATGTCCATCCATTTGCAGGTAAATTTCATAATTTCATCTTTTCTGACAGCTGCATAGTATTCCATCGTGTAGGTGTACCACAGTTTCTTTAGCCAGTCCTCGGAACAGGGATCTTTCAATGGGAAAAAAGTGGGCTGTGAACTCTGTATCAGTCGATCAGGCTGAGGGATTAAAACAGTAGGGATGCTCAATTCCAGTCAGATAGAGGTGGGAAAGGGATTAAAAGAGGGTGTGTGCTAAATGTGTTTAGCTGTATCTCCCCCCTTTTGTCTTTTAAACAAAAATTGAGATGGTTTGGGGGCCAGAGATAGCACAGCAGGTAGGGCATTTGCCTTGCATGCACCGACCTGGGTTCAATCCGTGGCATCCCATATGGTCCCCGAACACTGTCAGGCGTAATTTCTGAGCACAGAGCCAAGAATAACCCCCTGAGCATTGCCAGATGTGGCCCAAAAGAGAAAAAAAAATTTTGAGATGGTTTGCTAAAAATAAAAAATTTGAGAAGGGCTAGGTAAATCGAGCTTATCTTCTACACGAAGGGGAACCCCAGATCAGAGCTTAGCAGCCAAGTGTTAGAAGCGGCTGTTTCTTTGCATAGGCGCAGTAAAAGCTGGAATAAAAACCCTTCTGGTTGGGGAGTTTTTTGGGTCACACCCAGCAATGCTCAGGAGCTATTCCTGGCTCTGTACTCAGAAATTACTCTTTGCGGTGCTTGGGGGGACCATATGGAATGATAGGGATTGAATCCGGGTCGGCCATGTGCAAGGCAAATGTCCTACCTGCTGTACTATCACTCCATCCCTTGGGATAAAAACTTTCAATCTAGAGTAGATTTAGAGCAGAGCGGCCGGCCCTCTCCCAGGGAACATCTGGTTATACATTTCGGCTGCAGGCTTCAGACCAGTCTTTAGTTTGCCTGACCCCAGAGGGTCCTTCTGAGTCTTGGGGGAAAGTAAAGCCTTCCTTTCCGTCCTCTTTTCGTTAGTGGCTGTCATTGTAAAACATATTTGAGTTCTTGGGCCCTCAAATCCCAAGCTGTTGCCAGGGTGCCACAAAGCCTGTCTCAGTTCCATCCAAAAGCCTGTCCCAGTTCCATCCAATGCCCTCGATGGGGCCCCTATTTTTGTGGTGTGTGGCCAATCTCAGAGCAACTGAAGCTTCAGTCAATGTGACAAATGTTCAGAGTTTAGAACCCATCTGCTACATTCAAATTATTGAGTTCCTGGGTCTGAAGGGACGGGAACTCCTTTCTTTCAGTAAGACCTCCTATTTTCCTGGGTCTGTACAAAAAAGGGGAAATGGGGCGCGAAGCAATAGCCCAGCGGGTCGGGCGTTTGCCTTGCATCGCGGCCAGCCCGGGTTCGATCCCGTCATCCCATATGGTCCCCGAGCACCTCCAGGAGTAATTCCTGAGTGCAGAGCCAGGAGTAACCCCTGAGCATCACGGGATGTGACCCAAAAAGCAAAAAAAAGTGGGGGGAGAAGGATATTGCCACAAAGTACTATGAAGGCACCAGGGGGTTATGGCTGGGTGTGTGTAGTCCACTGTCCCTGATTCATAGGTACAGTAACAACGTGGCTTTCTGAGAAGTACATATAAGGAGATATACCGCCCCTAGTTTGTTGAGAGCTAGTCCAGGTAGTCTGTCCGTTGAGAGTAGTCAGGGAGGCAGTTAGAGTGTCCATGAATTCTCGGAGCTGCTGGGCACAGCCTTTACCCAGGGCTCATTCAAAAAAATCAGATCAAGGGGCAGTAGACCATGGGTAAGGTTTGTTCCCCTCTCATTTCAATCTGTAAATTCAATGGTAGATCCTTTTTTAAATTCCCCTTTCTTTCTTTCTTTCTTTCTTTCTTTCTTTTCTTTCTTTCTTTCTTTCTTTCTTTCTTTTCTTTCTTTCTTTCTTTCCTTTCTTTCTTTTCTTTTTTTCCTTTCTTGCTTGCTTGCTTGCTTCTTTGGGGTCACACCCAGCAATGCTCAGGGGTTTCTCCTGGCTCTGCACTCAGGAATTACTCCTGGTGGTGCTCGAGGGACCATATGGGATGCCGGGAATCAAACCCAGGCCGGCACAGGCAGACCGCATGCAAGGCAAACGCCCCTACCCGCTGGACTATCGCTCCGGCCCCAATTCCCCTTTATTTGAACACCGTGATTTACAAAGTACAAAATTTTTCACAGTACAGTTGTGACAAGCATTCATCATTCAATACCAGTCCCATCACCAGTGTGCCTCCACCACCAAAGACCTTCCTTTCCTACCTCTCCTAGCTGGCACTAATTGTATCGATTATTGCTACACATAAATAGTAATGGTTTGGGGCCAGGCGATAGTCCAGCAGGTAGGGCGTTTGCCTTGCACATGGCTGGTTTGATGAAATCATAAGCTTTTCCTGGATTGTTACATGCGAATTTGGCTTATTTCAGGTTTTTGCAATTCTCAAAAAAAAAAAAAAACCTCTGTAGGCACAATTTTTACTCTGTAATGATAGATCCTTTGAATTGCAGTGTGAGCATTTGTTGACGTGTCTATGTGTGTTCTTTTGCACTGTAATCACCATGAAAGGGGAAAATTCCATCTACTCCAAAGCTGAGCATTTTCACTGTTTCAATTTTGGTTTTTTGGGTCACACCACTTTGCCATGCTTGGGAGTCTCCCAGCAGTGCTTAAGGCACCCTGCAGTGCATTGAACCTGGGCCTCCCACCACACAAGAGCTTGGCCCATGGAGGCAGCTTTCTAGTGCTGCTGAGTGTTTTAGAGCAGTGGGATTAAACTACCCCCTGCCCAAATGTGAGAAGCACTTCACTGAAGTTTGAGGAGAGGGGTGGACACTGGGAGATGGGTTAGTGCTCAAAGCAACAGTGAGGCCGCTGGGCTTGAGGACTTAACATGTATGTAAGGTACAGTGATAGGGGAGAGTGACTATGTTCAGTTCGATGCCTGCGATGGAGTCTTGTTTTCAGTAACCAAGTAAATTTCATGGCCAACATGCTAGAACCTTGAAGTGAGTACAAAGGATTATGATGCCTGGAAAAATCTGAATTGGAATTGTCAGTCAAGTTCAGATGAAAGTCAGCTTGCAGTTAAGGGGGGAGAAGCATTTAAGTTACTACAAACAAGTGTCAAACTGAAAGACTCAAAGAAATGAAGTTAAAGCAATTACCTGTAAGCTCCTGAATAGAAGCGAAAGTCCAACGCGAGTTCTTCTAACATGGCTTACGCAGCAGCATCTCCCCTGCAGATGACTTGGTATCTACTACGTCCTGTGAGCCTCCATTTATGGCTTTCTAGATAAGCTCAGCTGGGGGATCCTGAAGGGAACTCAAAGAAATTAGGTGGACATGCCGCTTGGAAGGGTTCCTGCAGGTCTGACTCTAGCCCGGGCTGAGGTGCACGTGAGGGTGATTCTCCCTCCCTCTTTCTGTCCAGTCTGTAAACACAGTCCAGGGTCTGAGGCGATGCACAGAGGGTTGGGCATTTTCCTTGCACACAGCCAACCCAGGTTTGTTCCCTGGTATCCCATATGGTCCCCGAGCACCACCAGGAGGGTAACACCTGAGCACTGCCAGGTGTTACTCCTGATCCAAAAACATCCCCCAAAAAAAATCTGTGATAAGCACCAGGAGAGCTATATTTTCATGTAATATATAATGCTCTCATATACATATGTATGTATATGCATTTATGTATCACTTGTCTTCCGTTGATCATTGATTTGCTCGCCGGGCGCCAGTAACTTCTCCATTCGTTGGGAATGAGGTCGATTTTGCCATATCGAGACACACCACAGGTAGCTTGCCAGATTCTGCTGTGGCTCTGGGTTCATCCCCAGGGGCCCAGTCTTTTTCTATGTCAGTCAATCAACCATCCAGGGTCCACAAGGCAGAGCCCTGGGTGTAGACAACCCTGTCTCCTGTCTACCACCTGCCAACACATCTGGGCACCACATCCACACCTGCAACACCTCGAGGGGGCAGGGATATATATATGTAGGTATACATATAGTGTATATATTATTTGTATGCATATATAACATTATGCTCTCATATACATATGTATGCTATATACGTACATTATGCCATATGTTATATATGCAATATTTGGTACATAAATTCAAATTTAATAACATGATAAATAATTCATCGACCCTGAAGGAACGGTTTGAGGCTCTTCATATTCCTGAATCAATAAGATGCCATTGGGCTACATTGGCACTTGATAGGGTCCAATGGAAATGTTACTGGCGCCCGCTCGAGCAAATCAATGAATAACGGGATTCAAGTGATCAAGTGATCAAGTGATCAATAATTAGGTAAAGACAGGCATATACTTCATTGCTCCACATACCACAAATGAATTGCTCAACAAAATAGGAAAATGCCAAGAGTCTTGTCAGAATTACTCAGTCACTTCTGCAGAGCCAGATTCTTACCTTGCATGCATCCAACCTGGGTTTGATCCCTGATGGTCTCCTGAGACCCACCTGAAGTGATCCCCTGAGTGCAGAGCCAGGAGTAAGGCCTGAGCAGTTGTTGGATATGCCCTCCCCTAGCCCCACCTTGGCCAAAAAAAAAAAGTCCGATTCTTTGTTTCAGCAGTAAAGATGGGTAGCGGGAATACGTCACATTGCGGAAGTCCCAGGATGCTCGGAACAGGGAGCAGGGGCAGTGCATCTGGAGAATTCTAACTGGGCCCGGGAGGAATAGCACCGACCCTCAGGGTGCTGGCCTTGCATGACACCACAACAATGGCATAAAAAACACAGGAAGAAGGGGCCGGAGAGATAGCCCAGCGGGTAGGGGCGTTTGCCTTGCATGCAGCGGCCCATGCCGGCCCAGGTTCGATCCCGGCATCCCATATGGTCCCCGAGCACCGCCAGGGAGTTATTGAGTGCAGAGCCAGGAGAAACCCTGAGCATTGCCGGGTGTGACCCAAAAAAGCAAAAAAAAACAAAAAAACCACAGGAAGGGGGTCGTGGGTGAGGGAATAAAAGTGTAAAGAAGGCAGCTGCAGATACTGCGCCAAGCGCTGAGCACACACTGTCATATCGGAGGCCCTGGTTTGAGCACCTGCCCTGCATGCTTCCCGGAGACAGCTGGGTGTGGCTCTCAAACTAAACAAAATTAAAAGACCACTTTAAAAAATAAAAATCAGGGGCCGGAGGCGATAGCCCAGCAGGCAGGGCATTTGCCTTGCATGCGGCCGGCCTATGCCCCGGCCTGAATTCGATCCCCGGCATCCCATATGGTCCCCTGAGCACTGCCAGGAGTAATTCCTGAGCACAGAGCCAGGAGTAACCCCTGAGCATTGCTGGGTGTGACCCAAAAAACAAAACAAAAAAAAATTAAAAAATAAAATAAAAAATAAAAATCAAACACGACTTATCCAACAGAAACCTTTTACTCAACTCCAAAAAGTATGGGTTCACCTTGCTTGGAACTGGTGATGCAAGGTGTGGCCAAAGGCTAAAGTATCAGGTAAGACTTGTGTGATGATCCGCCTGCCTTTGACGCTGAGTCTCAGAGCTAACAGGGTTTTTTTGGAGAGAGGAACCTCGGGCCACAGCCCCGAAACTCAGGGACTTACTACTGGTTCTGTGCTCAGGGATCACTGCTGGCGGGCCTCGGGGACCATACATGGTGTCAGGGGTAAAGCCCGTTGTAATGACGCATGCCGGACCCATGGCACTCTCACTCAGGTCCCATATTTTACAGTTTGTTTGGTTTTTGTTTTGTTAATTTTGAGGCCACACCTGGCAATGCTCAGGAATTACTTCTCTCTCTGCACTCAGGGATCACACCTGGCAATGCTCAGGAATTACTTCTCTCTCTGCACTCAGGATCACACCTGATAATGCTTCGGGAACTATGTAGGGTGCCAGGAATCAAACCTGGGTTGGCTGTGTGCAAGGCAAGCTCCCTACTCGCTGTACTATCACTCCAGTCCCTGAGATTTTCCTTTTTACAGACATGTTTTCTGCCCACTTCCTTCTGGCTTTAATATAGATGGCGATTGAAAGTTCCACTCCCGTGAATCGATAGTTTCTGCTCCCACAGTGCATCCATTTAGAGGAGCCCCAAGCTCTGCAGAGCTGTGTAATAGGACTGAGACTCTTTCCCTTTTTTTCTTGCTCTTTTTGGATAGTGCTTCTGTCCACACTGACCCCCTCCATTCTAAAATGGGGCGTCCTTGCACTGCAGAGACAGTCAAGAGTCAGCACAGGGACATGGGGGGGTGCTGGGAGAGGGGGCGGAGAGATCGCACAGCGGGGTAGGGTGTTTGCCTTACGCGTGCCCTACCTGGGTTTTGATCCCTGGCATCCCATAAGGTCCCCCGAACACCACCAGGAGTAATTCCTGAGCATCGATGGGTTGTGACCCAAAAAAAGAGAAAAAAAATCAGCTCGGGGACCCAAATTCAAACAGCTGCACCACATGCTCCCCCCACCCCAGCACCCTGGTGGCCCTGGTCCCCCTGCTGAAACGCTTATATTGCATCCTTGAGTCTCAACACTGAGCTGGGCGGGCCCCAGGAGCCCTGAACACGGCTTAGCAGTGCAGTACCGAAGGGGGAGGAAGAGCTGCCCGAGCCCAAGTCCCGCTGGGTTCCAGCCGTAGGTTTGTGAAATAATTTACCAGGAGAGCGAGATGGTTTAGGCACAGCAAAGTCAGTTTATTAAACGACAGTGCACTGTGCAGAGGGACACAGCGGAGGCCTCCAAGGAGACCCATCTTGCAGTCTCGGGGGTGTCTTAATGGTGTGTCTCTGGGCTGCTTGGGTGGAAGTTTCCGCTCGCTGCAGATGAGTTCACTCTGCAGGCGAGGCGGGCAAGACAGTTCAGAGAACCGAGCGGCAGAGCTGAGTGACAGCGTGTCTCCTGAGCACAGCTGACCCTGCTGGCCTGGCTGGGCTCAGCTCCAGGCACTCAGGATGTAAATGAGGCATCTTTTCAGGGAGCTTTTTGCTCCACCTTTTCAGAAACTTCCACCCGCAACGCCAACAGTGAGCAGTGCAGGGAAGGGGGTTATGGCGCTGATCTTCAGAGTTTACCATCCTGAAAACATAGAATGAAGATGCCTGGGGGAGAGGGGCTCTCACCTGAATTCCTTGTCGCTCAGACGTGGCTTCTGGTGGCTTTCAGTTCCTGGCTGTGACATGGGTCAGAGTCTCTAAGAGTGCTTCCCCGTGCTCCCAGATGTAGTCCCCTAAAGGCAGTCAATACTTGAGTTTTGATTGTGTGGCCCAAATACCCCCTTTCCCCAAACAAATGAACTTTGTATATTTTAAAAAAAGGGAAGGGGATGGTTCCTCGTGACAGTGAAGGGCAGCATGTATTCTACTAAGTGAACGACCAGACCCGAGCAATAGCCCAGCAGAAGGGGTGTTTGCCCTGCACACAGCCAACCCAGGTTCGATCCCAACATCCGGTATGGTCCCCCAAGCACTGCCAGGCGTAATTCCTGGGTGCAGAGCCAGGAGTAACCCCTGAGCATCTCTGGGTGTGATGCTATAATATAAATATTACATATATAATAGAAATAATATATATTTGCTTTATTAAGCAATGCTTCTAGCCTGACAGCAGACTGGGCCCCCCTGGGATGAACCCAGAGCTATGACAGAGCCTGGCAAGCTACCCGTGGTGTATTCGATATGTATATCAATATGCCAAAAAACAGTAACAATAATGGACCTCATTCCCAACGAATGGAGACGTTACTGGCACACGCTCAAACGAATCGATGAATAACGGGAAGACAAGTGATGCAAGTGATTTGCTTTATGGGTCCACACCAGGCAATACGCGGGGGGTTACTCCTGGCGGTGCTTGGGGACCATATGGGATGCCAGGATCGAACCCCAGTCAGGATACTAGCAAGGCGAACGCCCTACCCATTATTCTATCGCTCTGGCCCATAAACATTATATATTTATATGTATAAATACATATCATATAAAATAAATAATAAATAAAGCGTAATTAATTTAAAGAACAAAAGTGTCTGACCTGACTTATGCTCAGGTGTGACATGCTCTGCGGACCCCTGTAGCAGGGGAGGTGGCAGCTGAAAGTCCTTCAGAACAGCAGCGGCACCTGCCCCCTCATGGAGCTGATGGGGGGCAGTCCCAAGTGGGCGGCCAATGGGAGGCCGGGAACTCCCCAGGGACCCCTGAAAGAGCCAATTCCAATTCCTGCCTGAACTTGATTAAAAACCCCGGTTCCTGACCCTGATCCTGGCTGCCTTCCTCGGCTCCACCCCCACTGCCCTGTTCTCACAGGGTCTCTGGGGTGATAGAGAGGCCATTTCAAGGTACTTATCTTTTCTTTAAATTGTATTTATTTAGTGGGGCACACCTGGTAGTGTTCAGGGATTCTCCTGGCTCGGCAACCAGACTCTGCCTGCAGGGCAAGCGCCCGACCTGCTGGATTTCCACTGGCCCAATACACTTGCACCATTAGTTTGCTGGAAAGGGGGGTTCGAGTTTTCATTAAACACTGGAGATTTTTCTGCCGTT
>JAJIBD010012034.1:0-56759 GCA_021461705.1 Cryptotis parvus
ATTCTCTTTTCTATGGGTTATTGGGAATTATGTACTTCATTAATGTGATTCTTGTCAGTGTAATACTGAATAAAATGTACAATTAGATCAGGAAGTGCATTAAAACAGAAAAGTCCTAGTGTGTTTAATCCACTATTAAAAAGTACCAAATCAAAAAGTAACACTAGCAATATGTGTTTTTCCTCATAGTTTTGGAAGTTAGAAAATCAATTGCTGATTCTGGTCCTGATGCGATACCTCTCACTGGCTTAAAGAGGGCCCATAAATTTTGGGGATAAGATTATGAAACTACTTGCAGATGAATTAGTATACCTATCATATGTGAAAGATTTATGAAAGTGAAATAGGTTTTGCTTTTTATTTGATAATTATGACTTCACTTGATCACTTGATCACTTGAATCCCATTATTCATTGATTTGTTCGAGCGGGCGCCAGTAACATTTCCATTGGACCCTAACATGTGCCAATGTAGCCCAATGGCATCTGGTTGATTCAGGAATATGAAGAGCCTAAAACCGTTCCTTCAGGGTCTTAACAAGGAAGTCTGACCATCTTGTAAGTGGGCGGCCATGTGATCTTTTGACATCCCATGGGAACCAGACAGTAATGGCTCTAGACCAGCGGTCATCTCCAAATCGCATTACATGTTAAGCCCATCTGATTTTCAATGCCTTAGCAAACGAGACAGCGTCCCTGATTCTGGAATAGCAATGGAGGTCAGAACTCTGGATTCCTCCTCTCACTTGAGTGAGGTGTGATATTCCAAGCATAGCTCTTTCGATTCCTCTCTGGGAGACCCGAATAGCATTCTCATCCTGCATTCTTAGGGCCCAGGTCTCTGAGGCATATGATAATGCAGGGAGAATGGTGGAGTCAAAGAGATGTGCCCAGAATGGAGGTTCTTTGTCCTTCTAGTATTTCTGCTCTTCTGTCTTTGAGGTCTTCCTTTATTGCTTCTCTTCACCACTTTGCAAGTTCGGACATTAGCATTTGGTTGCCTAAGGCTCACGTCTTGGCACTTTGTGAATGAGCTCGAGGAGTTTCTGAAGACAGGGAGTTCTTTTGTGTCTTTCTCTCTCTTGGCATTCTACGCACAATCATAGAGGTGCTGAACCAGTCGGTTGTATTCTTTATCGATGTCATCAATGATAGTATCTTCCCATGTTGCTGCAATGGTGCCAAAGAGTTCCCAGTTGGTGGTCATTCTGGGAGTTCTCTTCTTAAACTTTGCAGCCTTTTCTCCCCGTTGTGGGAAGTAGAATTTTGCATGAAGGAGGCGGTGGTCGATCCTGTTTGGAATTTGGGGATGACAGCAACATCGGTCAGACAAAACCATTGATTGAAGATGATGTGGTCAATTTCATTGTGGAACTGTCCACCAGGAGATTCCCATGTCCAATGTTTCACTTCAGCCTTCTGTAACTGTGAGTTCCCATGAATGGTCTTGGTGGACATGATGAACTAAGAGAGTCTCTCACCCAGTTCATTCCATTCTAGGCCATGGATCCTGATGTGGAGTTGTTCAGCCGATTTTATTGGTCCTATCTTGACATTAAAATCACCAACTATGATCTTGTAGAAGGTGTGATCTTTTTTTATAGAACTCCTCCAGTTCCATGTAGAATTTCTCAATTTCATCTTCCTTGTATGTGGAAGTTGGTGTGTGAACAACGAAGATAGAAATTGCTGGCAGTGGGCCACATCTCTTCAAGTGTAATCATCCTATCCGGTTTGTTAGACATTCAAATGAATCAATGTTGACAGCCATGTTCGTGCTGACAAGGACACCAACTCCAACGATGCCCCTTTCATTGCATGTTCCGAGGAAACAATTCTTCTCCAGTGTCAAATACAGCATGATGTATTTGACTTATTATTATATAATAAGTCATATAATAATAAGTTATATATATAAGTCATAATATAATAAGTCATATAATAATATGACTTATTATTCTGAAAAAATAACATAATATATTACTATAATTTTAAGATACCAGTTGAATACATCTTATTGCCTAATTTATTTTATTTTCAAAGTTTGGCATACAGATTGATTATTAAGGGACATGCTTTGACCACAATATTCTTCAATATGCACACCAATGGAAGTGGGGATAATGAAATGTTAAACTATTTATTGTTGGAAGACACACTCTAATGAACTCTGGGTCTCTGGAAGCCCAGAACATTTGCATTTTCTAGAAGCCATCTGCATGACT
This sequence comes from Cryptotis parvus, assembly GCA_021461705.1. Taxonomy (NCBI): domain Eukaryota; kingdom Metazoa; phylum Chordata; class Mammalia; order Eulipotyphla; family Soricidae; genus Cryptotis; species Cryptotis parvus. Next base: position 2,225 of record JAJIBD010012034.1, read on the forward strand.
TTAAGCAAGGGCCTTGTGCTTATCAGATATCTCTTGTACAGGTTACTTTTGGAAATTATGGGCAGGAGTGGAAAAATAAGTTTGATTTTAATATCTTGGAATAGCATGATCATTTCTGCTATGATTTCTATGCCAGCTATTTGGAGCATTTTCCTCTTATAAATCCCTTGGTTCCCCTAGCGGGACTTTTTTTTTTTCTTTTTTGGGTCACACCTGGCGACACTCAGGGGTTACGCCTGGATCTGCAGGACTTAACCAAAAAGCCTGGCACACCATACGGGACTCCTTGTCTTTAAAATCAGCTCTGTAAAGATCAAGGAGGAGTCTGCTGATCTGCATTAGGCAGACGAGAATAACTTTTTCAGTAAAATAGAGAACAGACCAATTTATTTTTTTAACTAAAACACCATGATTTACAGATTTCCTCACAGTGCTGTTGTCACAAACATTAATTGTTCAACACAAGTCCCACCACAAGTGCCCCTACCACCACCAAATGTTACCATCCCCAAGCACTCCCTATCCCCAGACCGGCTCCCATAGCTGGGTGTAACCACATTTATTATTGCAACATATATATGGAAAAGGTCCTGGCATACACCTGACCCTCAGCTGGGTAGTTTTGTTAACATACCGTGCAGCAACTCGCTGTGTGCAAAAAGGAAGAAGCTGTAGTAGTTGTGCCTCTGGTCATTATTTCAGAGTTGTGATCAGTCCTGGTTCATGGTGGGTTGTAAATGGCATCTGCGCAGCTCATAGTCACACCCACTGGGTCACTGAAGGTGGGGGGATTAGACGCAGTGGCCTCAATCCCCTTCTTCAAGCCCATCTGGAACGTTTGCTAGTCCTAGAAGCTATAATGAAGCTGTCCAGGGAAGGAACCAGATTCCCCCTCTCTGCTTCATGGGCAGCTCTCCACAAGTAGGAGGCTCCTACCTGCAGCTCTCTGCAGGTAGGAGCTGTAGCAGTGATGTGTCTTCTGGTCATTACTGATCAGTACTGGTACTGTTGGAGCCCTCGTCGCCCCTTTGTCTGCTTCCCTGCTTGGATGGCAAAGAACCGCACTCATAATGCAATAACAAACAGAGTTTATTCCAGCTAGCTGGGGCCAATTGCTTCACTGAGACACGCAGGTCCTAGTGAGAATGTTCGACCTGAGGAGAGGGCAAGAAGGGATTATATAGGACAAATCCATATAGCCAATAGACTTAAAGAAAAGTGTATTTCAAACAGTTCATCCAGAAAAGGTAAAGAAAGTCAAGAGAAATACTTCATCCTAAAAAAAGGTCATGCAACTTAAAGAAGACAATAGAAGTGGTTGGTCCTGTTCCAGCAGTCATGTGCTTAACCAACCTTGAGGATGTCCTTGATCACTTGATCACTTGAATCTCGTTATTCATTGATTTGCTAGAGCCGGCGCCAGTAACATTTCCATTGTACCCCTATCACGTGCCAATGTAGCCCAATGGCACCTGGTTGATTCAGGAATATGAAGAGCCTCGAACCTTTCCTTCAGGGTCTTTACAAGGAAGTCTGACCATCTTGTAGGGGCGGCCACGTGATCTTTTGACATCCCGTGGGATCCAGTTGGTAATGGCTCTAGTCCAGCAGTTGGCTCCAAATGGCATTACATGTCCAGCCCATCTGATTTTCGATGCCTTGGCAAACGAGACAGCATCCCTGATTCCGGAATAGCGAGGGAGGTCAGAACTCTGGATTCCCTTCTCTCACTTGAGTGAGGCGTGATGAGGATGTCCTGTCCTCAACATATAGTAAAATATATTATCCAGATGACCAGGATAGATATGCGTGTTTGGGGAATCAAGGTGATCTTGAGCCTCCAAGGCCCCAGGCCTTACATAGTTGGGGCCTTAGCAGTATCTAACGGTACCTGTTTGGTTATATATGACATCTGCAAGGAGGATCATAGTTCCAACCCAACCACTGGGACATTGGAGGTGGGGAATGAGGGGACAGAGCCTCAATCCCACTTCAATCAAGGCTGACACACCCACAGCAACCCACATGTTTGCTGACCCTAGAAGTGATGATGAATTGGCCAGGGATGGATGGAGCCAGCTTCCCCTCTCTTGCTTCCTGGGCAACTCTCCACAGGCAGGAGCTGTGGCAGCTGTGCGTCTGGTCATTCTCCTGGGTTACTGATCAGTTCTGGTACCTGGTTGCTTGTGGATGGTGTCTGCAAGCAGGTGGTCACTCTCACTGGGTTATTGGAGGTGGGGAGGGGATTTGATGAGGGGCCCACGGCAACCTGTGTGTTTGTTGGTCCTAGAAGTGATGATGAAACTGACAAGGAAAGGAACCAGTTTCCCCTCGCTTTGCTTTCTGGGCAGCTCTCCAAATGCAGGAGTAGAATAGAGTCATTTAAGATCACTCTGAAGAGAAAAGAAGCTTGTGTAGGTTTAGATAATCTCTGGCTGTATGTTTTGTCATGATTTAGAAATTATTATGTTATTTCCCATGTATTAAATCCTGAATTGCCTATGCTCTCAGGTATGCTTGTGCCCTTACCTTGCAGAGGAGTCTGAAAGCCTAAGACCCTGACAATTAGCATTTGTTTAGTACTGGCCTGGTGTGTTTACCTGGAGATTTGCATTTGAGTGCTGGTGGTTGGACCCCTGAAGGAAGGCAGGCCTTGGACTTTGGAGCCCTTTTTGACAAAGAAAATCCTATTTTTTGTTCCTGGATAGCCCTGCTCCAGGAAAAGCTCCTTTGAGTTCTCTGGTGGGCTTTGGGGAGATAAAAGATTCTAGGAAAAGAAGGGGCCCCATCTTGAGTTTGGATCCCAACCTGAGTTCATGGTCTTGGTCCAGTCAGGAATTGGAGGTACAGGGATTTTATTAGTAGAGTTTGTTTAATTATTGATGACAATAAAAGTATTTAGAACTGTGCTGCACATGTGAATTCTGTCGACCTGCCATGGGCCTTGAAATTAAAGAGAACTTCATTCCTTATTGTCAGGGATCTCCAGCCTTTCCCTGCAATTTTTGAAGTGGGTTATTATGTTTCAAAGGCATTTCTGAAAATACCTTAGAATCGTAGTAATAATCTAACAACAGATTTCAATTAGCTATAAATAATTGTACAATGTCTTGTACTATGTTAATGATTCTCAAATTTGTAGTGCTGAATTTCCCCTTAAAAAATACCTAGCCCTCATTTAACACAAGATTTTTTCTTTCAATATCTGTTTTGTATAATTCTCTGCAAACAGCACAGAACTGAGGAGCTAGTTAATATTATTTTACATGCTAAGTTCTTTTTTATTGTGTTGATAGAGACTAAATTCAATTTGCTTTTTTTTTTTTGTTTGCTCTTTGGGTCACACTCAGTGACCAGGGTCACACTCATGCACACTCCTAGAGGTGCTTGGAAGGCCATACAGGATGCCAGGGACTGAACTCCTGTAGGTGAATGCAAGGCAAACACCCTACTTGCTGTGCTATCACTCCAGTCCGTTTTGGTTCACGAAGTTCAGACAATAAGTTTTATGATCCATGAGCAATTTGTATCTTTGTAAGAAAGAAAGGAGTCTGTGTTGCATGATTACACTGAAAGTAATATAGTTCTAAGCAGCAATTTGTCTAATAAGTTTTATTTTTTTTTTAGAAATCACTGTTTCTAAAAAAATCACTGTTTCTAAGAAGAAAGAATTGTATAGTTATGATATTTAGTCCTTTCAGGTAACTATTCTGAGCTCTTTGCACATGCATGCATAGCTGCTAAAAATCCATGATTTGGTAATGTGTATTACAACATTATCACTATATGAGTGAGGAAAAGTGCCAGATATGTGAAGATATCACAAGACTCAACTTCTCACTAAAAGTTTTTTCTCTTAATTCATATTAATTTATATTTATATCCATATCACTTGATCACTTGAATCCCGTTATTCATTGATTTGTTTGAGCGGGCGCAAGTAACATTTCCATTGGACCCTATCACGTGCCAGTGTAGCCCAATGATATCTGGTTGATTCAGGAATATGAAGAGCCTAAAACCATTCCTTCAGGGTCTTGACAAGGAAGTCTGACCATCTTGTAGGTGGGCGGCCACGTGATCTTTTGACATCCCGTGGGATCCAGTCGGTAACGGCTCTAGTCCAGCAGTTGTCTCCAAATCGCATTACATGTCCAGCCCATCTGATTTTCGATGCCTTGGCAAACGAGACAGCGTCCCTGATTCTGGAATAGCAATGGAGGTCGGAACTCCGAATTCCTTCTTTCACTTGAGTGAGGCATGATATTCCAATCATCGCTCTTTAGATTCCTCTCTGGAAGACCGGAATAGCATTCTCATCCTGCTTTCATAGGGCCCAGGTCTCTGAGGCGTATGTTAATGCAGGGAGAAAGGTGGAGTCAAAGAGATGTGCCTGGAGCCGGAGGTTCTTTGTCCTTTTAGCTATTTCTTTGATCCCTTTGAAGGCATTCCATGCTGCTCTCTTCCTCCTGCACAGCTCAGGTTTTAGATCATTCATCATGTTGACTTCTCGACCTAGGTACACATAACTGCTGCATTCAGAGATGTTTGTTCCATTGAGAGTGAATGGGGCCTCTGGAACGAGTTCATTTTTCATAAACATGGTTTTCTTTAGATTCAGCTGCAGATCTATCTTTCCTCATTCTCGGTCAAAGTCAGCCAGCATTTGTGCAGCTTGGCTAATGTTTGGTGTTACTAGAACGATGTCATCAGCGAAGCGGAGGTGGTGTAGTTGCCGACCATCTATCTTCACTCCCATTCATACACACACAGATACACACAGATCCATACATAATATATTAACATATCTTATCACTGTCACTGTCTTCCCATTGTTCATTGATTTGCTTGAGTTGGCACCAGTAACGTCCCCATTCTTTGGTAATGAGGTCCATTATTGTTGCTGTTTTTAGCATATCGAATACACCATGGGTAGCTTGCCAGGCTCTGCTATGGCTCTGGGTTCATCCCAGTCTTTTTCTATGTCAGACCCATCAACCATCCAGGGCCCACAGGGCAGAGCCCTAGGGGTGTAGAGAAGCCTGTCTCCTGTCTGCCACCTGCCAACGCAGCCAGGCACCATAGCCACATCTGCAACCTAGATGGGGCAGGAAATATATCTTATAACTTTCTAATTTTAAGTAGAAGCAGAAGAAAAACAGATCTTACTGATAGGTCACTTTAAATGTAAAACCATTTTTTGTTAAAAATGAGTTGTACTTAAATGGATCAAGTTTTATATTTTGGGTGTTTTTCTATCAGTTCTTTAACTATGAACTTGGCTTGATATTTATACATTTGATAAGAATATTATTCTGGACATCTGACTGAGTATAGGGATGTTTTGCCTAAGGAGATATATCTGAGATATTTTGATGTAATTTTAACTGCAGTTTCCTGAAATATTTCTTTGGAAACTTTCCTAAAAGAGCCTTATGCCTAACACAATGGGGCTGCTTTGAAATTACCATGGTTTACTTTCAGAAGTTTTTGCTTGAGATCAAAATCTTGAGTAACTAAGAGCTTAAGCTTAAACTATTTCCTTTGAGGTATTTGAATCATTGAAGATAAATAAGAGAATTGTGTGCACCTCTAGTTCAGGTGGAAAATGTGTATTTTAACTTTAGAAACCTCACAGGGTCTCATAAAATATTTCCTCTCAAATAATGAATTTTTATTTAAATATGAATATATTGGTTAGTCAGGCTAAGTAAAGAGATGTTAATTGTTCCTGTTGTAACAAAATACATTGATGGAAAACAAAAAACGTTTATATATATTAAAATTTATTTTGTGACTGATTATTAAGTTAAGGTTTGCCAAAATATTATATTATTTTATTTATTGGAATAATAAACTTTATTACCATGTCACTAAAAGTTATTTATAGGAGTAACAAATGCATTCAGAATTGCTTAACTATACTATAAATTTGAGATTTTCATTCACTTTATTAGTGTAATTGTCTCTTTTTTCTAGGTGAGTTACATGTCCACCTAACTGTTGGATGACAGGCCTAGCTAGCTTGGGAGCTTTGCTATTTTAGCCACTCACAGCTTAATCTATTTACATGTTCTTAAGCCAGGGTTCATATTAATGATATCTCTCTTCTATGTTAACACTGTTGGAGGGTGTGTCAGTTACAAAAGTCACCTTGACTCTGAATGAGTAAACTCTCACTTATTATTATACATCTACTAAGACTTCTATGTTATCTATATTGAGCACAGTTCCTCTTAATACTTACTGGACCCAGCATTAGAATTTACCAAGAGACTGCCACCCTGGCTATGTTGAGACTATCACTTAAGATTGTAGGAAGGATCATACTAGTTTGCCCTAATGCAGGCGTTTGTGACCCTTTCAGTATACAGAGATCGAAATATTCAGTATCACCCTTGTGCAGATAATAAATAAGGACCTTGTAGGTACCATCCAGATTACATGATGCCCATGAAATTTAGATGTATTACCTTACATCAGCCCTCTCTCTCTTTCTCTCTCTGTCTCTCTCTCGTTTTTTAAATAAGATATAATCTCTGAAGAAGGGAATAGTTCTTGGCATAATCCTTTGTTTAGACCTTTATTAGGGTGTGGCACCACCCTTCTACACTCCTCTATTATCTAAAAGCATTTAGAGTTCTTTTTTTGACAGGACCCTCCCTGTCAACTATTAGGATTACTTTGGTGTTTATAAGTGGACTGACTTGAAGCACTCACCCCTTTTTTGGGTAGGTCTCCTCTTTGGTAGAACCCTCTCTTGGTTGAGGTCCTCTCTCTTTGGTGGGACTTCTCTCGGTGGGATCCTCTTTGGTGGGAGACTTGGACTTTGTGTATGGTCTAAGTTCTGACCAAAGCTAGAGTTCTTTCATTATATTGAATTGTGGTGGGAGAGCTTTTTGTGGATCTGCGCCGGACTCATGAGCTTTCACATATCTTCCCTGTGGCCTCGGAGGTAGAAGAGAACTTCTGTTCTGATACTGTTGGGGACCCAAGCGGCTCCCTGACACCTAACTAATATCAATGATATTTTTTATTTCAAAAGGAAATTAATGAAATTTCTTAGGCTGTATCCTGATGATATTGCAAAGCAACTTATTGTTTAGTAATTGCCATGATAATACATGTAATTAAAATTTTTTTGAAATATAGACTTTTCAAAGACTGTACAGATAGTTTGGGTTGTTATGTTCTAACAAGTATCCACAAAAGATGAATTAGCAAATATCGAATCACTTCTTGTAAGAGAAATGTTTACACCATACTATCGTCCATCTACCCTCAATTAGCTATACATTTACTATCATGTAAAATATACATTTTACATAGTGTAGTCTTAAAAAAATATCCACGTAGTTTATATTTTTATTTTACTTACAAGACAACAAGATTTGGAAATAAATTCTTTTCCTAAAACATCTCTTAAAACTCTGGCTCAAAAGTTCAGATTCAAACTCAGCAGGAACTAGAGTAGGAGCTTTTTGCATTACACTGAACTGCCCCCTACTGTTTCTGTCCTATGATAATGTATGTATGAGAACAACAACAACAACAACAATAACAAAAAGGCAGTATTTACCATGAGTGGTCACTCAAATTCTGCTTCACCCCTGAAATCAACTCAGAAAGCTGGAGTATTGAGTTAAAGAGTTTAAATAAATTTTGCCCAGTAGGTAAATTAGCACATACAGACACTAATGTACAGTAACTGCTGCAGGTTGACTCTACATTTCAGTATGTCACCATTACTTATGAAATAAAAACACTTGTGATTTATTTATTGAGCCTTTCAAACAATATATATAAATTATTGAATATATGTGTTATATCAGGTGCAGTGTCCTTTATGTTCATAATTTTATTAAATATTTGAGGCAAATTTTTGATAAAATCTAGCTGCCATTCAGCTAGTGAATCATTTTATTCAGGTTACAAAGTTTATTTAAAATAGTAAATAGAAATAGCAAATGTCTCAGTGAGAATCTTTAAAGCAGTTATTTGTTATAAGCTTTAGTCTCTCCAATGAAACATTTAGCATCCTTGATAAAATACTCTATGGGTTACATCAATATTAATCATATTTGTGTGTATATCTGTATATTTATTTTGCTTAGATTAATTCCTTATGAATTGACAAAGTTGTGGTGTCCTATATATTGTCTGTGATCCCTAGTGTTGCTCATTACAACATTAACAAACTGTACATATTTGTTATCTATAAGAAAACAAATACAACAATGATATTCTATTTATAAATATTAGTAGTCCATAAAATTTAGATAATTAAAACTATTTGAGTTTTCTCTTGGGGATAAAGTAAATTCTGTCATAGTGGAATGCTTGAATTTTGTAATTAATTGTTAGTGGTTATGTTTTAGTTTTTAATTTTTCCTTTTTAGATATTTCTGTATTCAACACAAGACTCTCGTTTGAAACATTTCCTGCTATTACTATGCTCATTGATTACTTTCTTTATTCTACCTCTAAGTCTACATTGTTGGCAAACCTCAGGGTGAACACTGTACCCATTCTTAAATAGCCATCTGCATGTGCCCAGGCAAAATAGCAAAGAACAGAAAAAAACCCTGTCAAGCTCTTATTCTTTGCCAATTCCTTCAATCAACTTTACTGTGTACTAAGAGTGCTAATATAAAGTGGGTATTCTGAGAGCATCACTGATTTTCAATCATTTGTATTTCAAAGAAAAAGCAATAATACAAGCAGGAAAAAAGATAGCAGCTAGATCTGTCATTGCAAAACACAGAATTGCAAGATATAATGTATTACAGCAAAAGAATATCAAGAGTATATTTTAACATTTGTCTTTAAACATTTATGTATAGTTTGACTTTAATTTTGTTCGAATACATGGAAAAAGTAAAAAATATAATTGAGAATCATTACAAGGCTTAAGAGAGAATAGAAAACTTGACAAATGAAAGATAAAAAATCTGGGTAAAATATATATATATATAAATCTATTTATATATTGATTTATAATTATAAATTTATATTATATATACAAAATACATATGTCTGATGTATATACATTATATAGGAATATATAAGTATATATGGGTATATATAAATATATATTGGTGCTTGTATGTATTACACACATGGGGCAGAGCTGCTCCTTGCTCTCCCTGTGCCCAGCTGCTGGTGAGGCACCCGGGAGGCATGGCAAGCTCTAGCCCTGGCCTGCCACCTCAGCAGAGCCTCACAACAAGCCAGACCACCCTCCACTACTCCATGGGGCCCACCATTTTCCACATCCGGACTTCCCTCTTGTCACAACTCCACCCAGCAGACCAGACTATCACAGCCCGGATCATCCACACCCACTCTGCAGCAGTTTCTTTTCAATCCAGCCCAGGTATGCTGAACCAGAGACTCTCAGACATGGGGTAGAGCTGCTCCTTGCTCTCCCTGTGCCCAGCTGCTGGTGGAGGCACCCGGGAGGCATGGAGGGCTCTAACCCTGGCCTGCCACCTCAGCAGAGCCTCACAACAAGCCAGAACACTCTCCACTACACCATGGCCCTGCCATTTTCCACATCCGGACTTCCCTCTCATCACAACTCCACCCAGCAGACCAGACTATCACAGCCCGGATCATCCACACCCCCCTGCAGCAGATTCTTTTCAATCTGGCCCAGGTATGCTGAACCAGAGACTCTCAGACATGGGGTAGAGCTGCTCCTTGCTCTCCCTGTGCCCAGCTGCTCGTGGAGGTGCCCGGGAGGCATGGCGGGCTCTACCCCTGGCCTGCCACCTCAGTAGAGCCTCACAACAAGCCAGACCACCCTCCACTACTCCATGGGGCCCGCCATTTTTCCACATCCGGACTTCTCTCTTGTCACAACTCCACCCAGCAGACCAGACTATCACAGCCCGGTCACGCGGCCGCTAGCGGCGCGCGGGGTTCATCTATAAATGCTTTATTTAGAGGTGACTACAACAGTATGCCACCCGCACAGCAAGCCTGGCAAGCTGCTGGTGTAGTATCTGATATGCAAATACCAGTAACATTTATATTAGGTCATTCCGTGACCTAATATAATGGTTTTAGGCTTTCTATGTTCCTGGAGCAAGCGAATGCCTTTGGGTTCTACTAGCATGAGACAGGACATATGGAGATATTGCTGGTGCCCTCTCTAGCAAATACATGATTAATGGGAAGATAGTGATAGTGATAATGATGTATTACACACATATATATACACACATAGATAGATATAGATATAGATAGATAGACAGACAGATAGACAGACACACAGACACACAGACAGACAAACAGACAGAGAGATAGATAGATAGATAGATAGATAGATAGATAGATAGATAGATAGATAGATAGATAGATAGATAGATAGATAGATAGATAGATAGATAGATAGATAGATAGATAGATAGATAGATAGATAGATAGATAGATAGATAGATAGATAGATAGATAGATAGATAGAAAGATAGATAGATAGAGAGACAGACAGACAGACAGACAGACAGACAGACAGATAGACAGATAGACAGATAGACAGATAGATAGATAGATAGATAGATAGATAGAGAAGATAGATAGATAGATAGATAGATAGATAGATAGATAGATAGATAGATAGATAGATAGATAGATAGATAGATAGATAGATAGATAGATAGATAGATAGATAGAAATAGATCGAAAGATAGATAGATAGAGAGACAGACAGACAGACAGACAGACAGACAGACAGACAGACAGATAGACAGATAGACAGATAGACAGATAGACAGATAGACAGATAGACAGATAGACAGATAGATAGATAGATAGATAGATAGATAGATAGATAGATAGATAGATAGATAGATAGATAGATAGATAGATAGATAGATAGATAGATAGATAGATAGATAGATAGATAGATAGATAGATAGATAGATAGATAGATAGATAGATAGATAGATAGATAGATAGATAGATAGATAGATAGATAGATAGATAGATAGATAGATAGATAGATGATGATAGATAGATAGATAGATAGATAGATAGATAGATAGATAGATAGCATATAGTTCTTGGAGGTTAGGTTCTATTTCCAGCCTTGCTCTGTGAATTTTCTGGCCTTAAAGTTACTTATGCTAGTACAGTAATACTCAGACACATGGTCTTGATCATGGTATAAACCAGAAAACTGAGACCTGACAGAGCGAGCAGACACCAGAGTAACTGTAATGGTATATAAGAGGCCATCTGGTGCTTAGGGTCAAATTTACCACCTCATTCATGTTAGGCATATTTTTAACATTTGAATTCTTTCGTGGTTTCCAAATTTCTTTTATTTAATGGCTTGATTAATTTGGGAGAATCTACCTAGAAATAGTACACTTGGGTTCTCAGGTTGTACTCCCAGCAATATTTTGCCTTATAGATCTGGCAGGTTCTTGGACTCAGAAAATCTGGAATCCACAGGAAGAATAGGATCATGTTGGGTCAGGGCATACAGTGCTGAAATCAGATTCAGATACGCAAACCATATAGGCATATGCTGTACCACTTGAAATATCTCTCTGGCTCCTTACCCCCTTTTAATTCTACCTCTTTAAGTAAACCATATTTTGGGAGATTATATTAGCCTTGTCTTTAACTTAAGTGTACTGAAAATATAAATAGTTGGAATTCAAAACTTATTCATTTGAAAATCTCTTTTGCATGCTAATACAGTGATCTTCATAACTATGCCCTTGGGTTCAGAGGGGTTCCTTGGGCATACATCAAGGAATCTGAAAATGATAAAGAGAGCAAACAGAGGATCTTTAATCAATTGGCATTTGGATATAAAATTGAGTGCATTGGTTTAAATGTAACTTAGAATGTATTTGGGAATTCTTTATATATCCCATCTTCTTCAGCACTAGACTGAATACTTGTAAATAGTATATTTAGGTAAATAACAAAGAAATTTTTGTTATAACTATAGTATTCTTAGGAAATCATATCTATACATTGTGGAGCACAACTTTCTTATGAGACATCCTAAACCATATAGGGTGCTGGGGATTGAATTCTGGTTGGCCACGTGTATGGCAAAAAGCCCAACCTGTTGTACTGTTGCTTGAGCTCAAGCACTGCTTATTAAGTCATGCACTTTTAAAGTTTGCAATTACTTTCTTTATTTATTTTTCATTTTTCATTTTTATTTTTATTTTTTTTATTTTTGGGTCATACCCAGTGATATGCAAGGGTTAGTCCTGGTTCTCTGCAAAGGAATTACTAGCAACGGAGCTCTGGGGACCATATGGGATGCCTGGGACTGAACCCGGGTCAGCAGCATGCAAGGCAAATGCCCTACTCACTGTGCTAACACTCTGACCCTCCTTTCTTTATATTATGAATTTAATTTTCTAATTTTTATTTTATTTACATAAAAAGAATATGTTTAAAATGTTGTCATAGTTTCTGTGCTTGTTATTTTACTTGACATAATAGCCCTTATATTCAGACAACTATTTTTTATTCTCACATTTATTTTTTATTTTATATATATTTTTTTCTTAGTTGCATGCTATTTTTTTTTAATTTTTTTATTTTTAAAATTACAAAGATATACCATTAAAAAGTTCATATTTGGGTTTTGGTCAAACAGTGTTGCAGCACCCATCCCGCCACCAGTGCCCATCTCCCCACCACCAACATCCCCGGTTCCCTCCCCTCCCCCAGCCCTGCTCCATGGCAGGTTCTTGATTTCTTTCCATTTCTCTCTCTTTCTCTTTTCCTTCCCCTCCAGACTATGAATTACAGAACATACATTAAAGGGTTGTCATGTGTATCTTTTTGCCTCTATTTAATGCTCAGTTCTAGGTTGGCATTAGTACCCTCAACAATTGTCAGCACACTGTTCCATTTCTGTCTTACCTAGCCTCTGAATCCCACACGTTTGTGATAATTTCCACCTTTGACAGGACCTCCTGATATATGTTTCATTTGATCTTGGATATTGGTATCATAATATGTACCTATATATTTATGTTATGCAGATAAATGCAGTCATTCTGTATCTGTCTCTCTCCTTCTGGCTAATTTCGCTCAACATAATCTTCTCCATGTCCATCCATTTGTGAGGCAAATTTTATAACTTCATTTTTCCTAACAGCTGCATAGTATTCCATTGTGTAGATGTACCAAAGCTTTTTTATCCAGTCATCGATTTTCGGGCACTCTGGTTGCTTCCAGATTCTGGCTATTGTGAATAATGCTGCTATGAACATAAAAGTAGGGATGGTGTTTCCGCTGCGTATTTTTGGCTTCCCAGAGTAGATTCCCAGGAGTGGTATGGCTGGGTCAAATGGGAGTTCAATTTCTAGTCTTTGGAGGAAAGTCCATATTGTTTTCCAGAAAGGCTGTACCAGCCGGCATTCCCACCAACAATGGATGAGTGTCCCCTTTCCCCACATCCACGCCAGCACTTGTTGTTCTTGTTCTTTTGAATGTGTGCCAGTCTCTGTGGTGTAAAGTGGTATCTCATTGTTGTTTTGATTTGCATCTCTCTGATGATTAGTGATGATGAGCATTTTTTCATATGTTTTTTGGCCATTCGAATTTCTTCCTTGCTGAAGTTTCTGTTCATTTCTTCTCCCCATTTTTTGATGGGGTTGTTTGTTTTCTTCTTGTAAAGTTCTACCAGTGCCTGATATATCCTGGATATTAACCCCTTATCAGATGTGTATTGGGTGAATATTCTTTCCCATTGTGTGGACTGCTTTTGTATCTTAGTCACTGTTTCTTTTGAGGTGCAGAAGCTTTTTAGTTTCATGTAGTCCCATATGTTTATCTTTTCTTCTAGTTGCTTTGTTAGTGATGTTTCATCTTTGAAGATGCCTTTAGCTTCAATGTCATGGAGGGTTTTTCCTAAGACTTGTAAGGACAGGGAAAGAGAGAACCCAAATAAACAGAATCAGAAATAAAAACGGTGACATCACAACAGAAACCACAGAAATCCAAAAGATCATCAGAGATTACTTTGAGAGCCTGTATGCCGTGAAACATGAGAATCTAGAAGAAATGGATCAATTCCTGAAGTCCTATAACCTCCCACGGCTGAAACAAGAAGACCTCCAATACCTGAATAAGCCTATCACCATCGAGGAAATAGAAACAGTAATTAAAAAAGTCTTCCCAAACACAAAAGCCAAGGTCCAGACGGATTCCCTAGTGAATTCTACCAAACCTTTAAGGAGGACCTACTGCCTGTCCTGTTCAAGCTCTTCCAGGAAATAGAAGAAACAGAAACACTCCCAAACAGCTTTTACGGGGCACATATCACCCTGATACCCAAAGCAGGGAGAGACAACACAAAGAAAAAAAAACTACAGACCAATATCCCTGATGAACACGGATGCTAAGATCTTCAACAAAATACTAGCCAACAGAATCCAAAGACTCATCAAGAAGATTATACATCATGACCAAGTAGGATTCATCCCGGGTATGCAAGGATGGTTCAACATTCGCAAGTCAATCAACATAATACATCATATCAATAAGAGAAAAAATAAAAACCATATGATCCTATCAATAGACGCAGAGAAAGCATTTGACAAGATCCAGCACCCGTTCATGATTAAAACCCTCCAGAAAATGGGAATTGAAGGGACTTTCCTCAAGATAGTAAAAGCCATCTACCAAAAGCCCACAGCGACCATCATCCTCAATGGGGAAAATTTGAAAGCCTTCCCCCTGAGATCAGGGACAAGACAAGGTTGCCCACTCTCACCTCTTTTATTCAATATAGTACTGGAAGTACTTGCCATAGCAATCAGAGAAGAAAATGACATCAAGGGCATCCAGATAGGCAAGGAAGAAGTCAAGCTATCATTATTTGCAGATGACATGATTTTATACCTAGAGAACCCTAAACTCTCTACCAAAAACTCCTAGAAACATTAGACACATATAGTAGAGTGGCAGGATACAAAATCAACACGCAAAAGTCGGTGGCTTTCCTATATACAAATAACGAAAGAGAAGAAGGGGATATTAAGGAAACAATTCCATTCACAATTGTGCCACAGAAAATCAAATACCTAGGAATCAACTTACCCAAGTGTGTAAAGGACCTGTACAAAGAAAACTACAAGACACTGCTCCAAGAGATAAAAGAGGACACAAGGAAATGGAAACATATTCCCTGCTCATGGATGGGGAGAATCAACATCGTCAAAATGGTAATACTCCCTAGAGCTCTATACAGATTCAATGCAATCCCTATAAGGATACCCATGACATTCTTCAAGGAAATTGACCAAACAATCCTGAAATTTGTATGGAACGATAAACCCCCAAGGATAGCTAAAGCAATCCTCGGGAAAAAGAAGATGGGAGGCATCACCTTACCCAACTTCAAACTGTACTACAAGGCAGTAGTAATTAAAACAGCATGGTATTGGAATAAAAACAGACCCGTGGACCTATGGAATAGAATTGAGTATCCTGACACCCAACCTCAAACGCATGATCATTTAATCTTTGATAAAGGTGCAACGAGTTTAAAATGGAGTAAGGAAAGCCTCTTCAATAAGTGGTGTTGGGAAAACTGGGCAGCGACATGTAAAAGAATGAATTTGGACCTGTGTCTAACACCATGCACAAAAAATCAGATCAAAATGGATTAAAGATCTCAATATCAGACTTGAATCCATAAAGTACATATTTTATATATTTTTAAATATTTTATTATACCACTATGAGATATACAATTAAAAGGATGTTCATATTTGAGTTTTGGTCATACAGTGTTCCAGCACCCATCCCTCTACCAGTGCCCATCTCCCACCACCAATGTCCCCAGTTCCCTCCCCCTCCCCCAGCCCACCTCCATGGCAGGTTCTTTATTTCTTTCCCTTTCTCTCTACCTCTTTCTCTTTTCCTTCCCATCCAGATTGTGGATTACAGAACATTGATTAAAGGGTTGTTATATGTATCTTTTTGCCTGTATTTAATGCTCAGTTCTAGGTTGGTATTAGTACTGTCGACAATTGTTAACACACTGTTCCATTTTCTGTCTTAACAAGCCTCTGATTCCCGCATGTTTGTGATAATTTCCACCTTTGATAAGACCTCCTGATACATGTTTCACTTGACTTTGGATATCGGTATCATAATACGTACATATATATTTATGTCATGCAAATAAATGCAGTCATTCTATATCTAACCTCTCTCCTTCTGGTTAATTTCACTCAACATAATCTTCTCCATGTCCATCATTTTTAGGCAAATTTCATAACTTCATCTTTCCTAACAGCTACATTGTATTCCATTGTGTAGATGTACCAAAGCTTCTTTATCCAGTCATTGATTCTCAGGCATTCTGGTCGTTTCCAGATTCTGGCTACTGTGAATAATGCTGCTATGAATATGCCGGCTGGTACAGCCTTCCTGGAAAACAATATGGATATTCCTCCAAAGATTAGAAATTGAACTCCCATTTGACCCAGCTATACCACTCCTGGGAATATACTCTGGGAAGTAAAAAAATATTCAGACAATTATTTATTTATTTATTTTTTTATTTTGCTTTTTGGGTCACACCCGGCAATGCTCAGGGGTTTCTCCTGGCTCTGCGCTCAGGAATCACTCCTGGCGGTGCTCGGGGGACCATATGGGATGCCGGGGATCGAACCCGGGCTGGCATGGGCCGGCCGCAAGCAAAGCGCCCTACCCGCTGGGCTATCGCTCCGGCCCACAATTATTACAAAATAGCTTTTATGCTGATTTGTGGAGGAATGATTATAAAATAACTAAGCATAAGCTCTAGTGTCAAGCTATATGACTCTGCTCCATCACTCATTTTGGATAATCTCTGGCAATTTATGGTATCTGTATGGTTTCCATGTATTTATCTCTGAAAGGGGAATAATAATAATTGGATTTAGATCATTAGGATATTTTAAAATATAAAAATGATGACTGAAACCAACTATCTTCACTGAAATCAGTAGCAAATGCCATTTTAGACATGAAAAGAGGACAAAACTAAGGTTTAGGGAAAATTAGTTGCCCAGAGAGATTTTCATCATTGTTAATGAACCATTTATGAGCTGCTCATTGTAATAATTCATGCCTTTACCCTTTAGAGTTAATATCTTGCTCATTGGGATGTTGATATTTCCATCCTCTCTAATAAGGATACATTAATATGCTTTTTGCTTTTTTCAAATTACTTTATTTTAAATCTTAATCTATATTATAGCCAAGCCTAATATAGACTCTTTATTTTACA
Organism: Cryptotis parvus; assembly: GCA_021461705.1. Classification (NCBI taxonomy): domain Eukaryota; kingdom Metazoa; phylum Chordata; class Mammalia; order Eulipotyphla; family Soricidae; genus Cryptotis; species Cryptotis parvus. Next base: position 19,494 of record JAJIBD010012034.1, read on the forward strand.
AACTTTGAATAGATACAACAGTATGTTAATATATGCAACATTATTAGTTTTGTGTTTTTGTGAGCAGTTAATGGTAAATCACCGTATGCACTTAATATTAAATAGAACACTATTATATGGATCTTAATATCATATCTCTTTTAAAGACATGGATTTGAAATATAAAGTTACTTGACAAAGTATCCATATTCCTTGTTCCAACTGAGGTTTGAATTCAGATATTCTTAATATCTTACATATACTTAAGAAACCATGGGCAAGCTTATTCCTTAATAATGCTGAAAATCACAGTATAAACAGACATGCTAAATTTTCACAACACCAAATTAATAAGTCAGCTTCTGACAAACATGAATTCAAAAACAAATATCAAAAATTGGTATGGAAAAATTATGAAAATGCACATAGGAACTTTATAAAGTTTGTTTAGATTTTTTAAGGGTTGATTTAATATGTAGCAGTTAAAAATTGTTAGTTTAGCCTCTTTGTTGGTCATCGCCTTGCATATGACCAACTTGAGTTCCATCTTAGGGACCCCAGAGCTTGTCAGGAGTGATCCCTGAGTGCAGAACCAGAAGTAAGCACTGAGAAAAACTAGATGTGGCCCCAATATTGTTTTGTTTTGTTGCTGACACTTCTAACATATTTATCTCTACTGTTCTGGGCTTTGTGAAGGCTTTACGCATCATGGTATTAACCCGGTATCTACAGCATTGTTATTTAAAATATTTTCTCCGATTAAATAGAATTTGTTTTAATTTGTATTAGTTTGATGTAGACCTATTTCTTTTCTATGTTTTGGTTATTGAGACATAACAGGAATATATTTAGCTCCCATCTGAAACTCAAGGCTCATTTGCTTTGTGCATCAAGAAGAAACCCTGGTCTATGTATCCTATGAACTAAAAAAAAAATCCATGACATTTACAAGAAAGAGAAACTTACAAGAAACTGAAATAAACCAGCCTTGTGCCAAGATGAACTTTAGTGTTTATCCTTCATTAATTTTCTTTAATACTATAATTCTGTTCAATGCTAAAAGATGTTTCATCTGTGCACTCAATGCATCTACAAACTCAATATACTGTATTGCTTTGCCCCTAGCCTCAGGTCAATTTCTACTTATGCTAATAGCCAAAAAATATTGAGGTCTATAACTTAATTGCTGAAATAATACCAGAAATCCAAATACAGCAAGTTAAAAAAATAATGAAATAAAAACGGTCACTTGTCTTCCCATTGTTCATCGATTTGCTGTAGTGGGTGCCAGTAATGTCTCCATTTGTTGGGAATGAGGTCCATTATTGTTACTGTTTTTGACATATCGAATACACCAAGGGTAGCTTGCCAGGCTCTGCTGTGACTCTGGGTTCATCCCAGGGGACCCAGTATTTTTCTATGTCAGACCATCAACCATCTAAGGCCCAAGGGACAGAGTCCTGGGTGTAGACAAGTCTGTCTTCTCTCTGCCACCTGCCAATGGAGATGGGTACTGCAGCCACACCTGCATTTGTGAATATAAGAAGTTTGTAAACTGAGAACTCTTGAATCTAAACTTAAGTGAAGCTTTAGGTCATCATATTACTGTTTGACTTGTAAAAGAAAACTTAGGATGCCAGTTAAGATCTATTATGATTTGTTACTATGAGATTCCCTAGAAAACATGGGACCAATTTATAGTGATTATCTTATATTGTTACTTTTTAAAAGTAATTGTGATGTATAATAGTATCAATATCAGTGTTTTATACATATAATGATACTGCACCAGACACATCACCAGAGTGCCTATATCACTGTCACTGTCTTCCCATTGTTCATCGATTTGCTCGAGTGGGCACTAGTTGCTCGTGGGGAGGCCCAAGTGCCTATATACTTCCACAATTTTTCTTCCTGCTTTACTCAACCCCTAACCACTCTACATTGCAAACTGTTCTTTTGAAAGAATCTCAAAGTTTTGTTTCATTCATCTTCATCCAGTTCCTTATTCCTTTTTTTCTTTATATTTCATATGCTGAGATGGGCTGGACATGTAGACTAGAGGCATTACCAACTAGATCCCACTGGATGTTAAAAGCTCACGTGGCCGCCCACTTACAAGATGGTCAGACTTCTCCGTCAAGACCCTGAAGGAATGGGGTGAGGCTCTTGGTATTCCTGAAGCAAACAGATGACATTGGGCTACACTGGCACGTGATAGGGTCAAATGGAAATATTACTGGGGCCTGCTCGAGCAAATCGACGAATAAAGGGATGTCAAGTGATCAAGTGATTTCATATGCTGATGAGACCATTTGATCTTTTCCCTTCTATTCTTAACTCATTTCAAATATGACACATTCAGATTTATTAATATTTTATCAAATTTAAATTTTCATATTTTCTTATAGCTGAATTGCCTCATAAAATCCATACCCAACATTTTTGTTGTAGCTGGAATAACATGGTTACCATAGTGTTTGTATATTTATGTCTTTCTTGTACAAAGCCACAACATGTCCACTAATATGGAAAAGACCCTTCAGCCACTGTCCTCACGCCATTTCTCATCTTCCTCTTTCTTTATGCATTTACCTGTTAAGTACTTGGATTGTTTTCAGATCTTGTCAAGAGCAAGTGGCACAGCACAGAATTTAGGTGTGCACCTATCTTTTAAGAATAACCTTTACATATTCTTGAGTTTGATGCTAAGGAATAGAATCTCTCTTACTTGGAAGCTTTTGGTAAGACATTATCCATTATAAAGTATAAACCAGATCAACCAGTCTACATATCATAAACCAGATATCAGTGTCAGCATCAAAGGAGGAGGGTTCCTTTTAACCACATTCCAAATTATAGTCATTGTTTCTGGATTTTTATATAGAGTATCCTACTTGGTGTGAGGGGATATATAGTTATTGTTTATATTTCCTTGATAACCAATGATAAGGGAATTTGGTTTTTATTCTGTATCTTTGCTTTAGGAAAATTCTGATCATCTTGTGTCCTCATATTTTTATATTTCACTTTGTTTTTATTGAGTTTTCTAAGTGCTTTATATATGTTGGTTATTGCCTTTTTTATAAGTGGCATGCTGTGGAAATATTTCCCTTATTCAGTCAGGCATCATTTGCTGAAAATTTATTGATTGATACAATCTCATTTTTAAATGTTTGTTTTCTTTGCCACTAGAGTCAAATCAAATTTTGAGGACACCTCCAAAGTGTCTGTCATTCAGGATTCCCCATTCGTTTTTCTAAATGCCTTAGAGATTTACATCTAATATTTATTAAGATTTTAAAACATTAATTGAAATTTTGTCTGTGGTGTGAAATAAGAGTCTAGTTTCAGTTTTTCTGTTTTATGCAAATGGCAATCTAGTTTTTCCAGCACTATTTATTGAAAAAAAACTTTTGTTTCTCCATTTTGTGCACTCCTTTCCTTTGTTGTTAATTAATCCATGCTCTGAGTTTACTTTAATTCTCTCAATTCTATTCCAGTGTTTTAAGGTTCTACCTTTATTCTAGTACTATAGTTTTGAATACTTATTTTAGTTTTTTATGTTTGGATTTTAGTTCACACCAGGCAAGCATCAGGGGTTACTCCTGGCTCTGCACTCTGGAATTACTCCTGTCGGTATTGGGGGCCATATGGGATGCAGGGATTGAACCCTGGTGTGCCACATGCAAGGCAAACACTCTATCTGCTGTGCTGTTACTCCCGCCCCCTGAATACTGTTTGTAGTGAGATGATTTATGCTTTTCTTTATATCAGAAGTGTTTACAAAAAATAATCTAAGTTAAAGTGTGTTAATGTTCATTAATTAAATTCGATTTAATTTAGCCTACAGATGCCATTGGGCTACATTGGCACGTGATAGTGTCCAATGGAAATGTTACTGGTGCCTGCTCGAGCAAATCGATGAATTACGGGATTCAAGTGATCAAGTGAAGTGATGGAACATAAAACATAACAATCTATAAGATTTTATTATCAACAATCATATGTGAAAACTTTTAAAATACTTTTTTTAAAACTACTGAAATTTTATCAAGTGTATCACTTGTATTACTTGTCTCCCCATTCATCATCGATTTGCTCGAGTGGGCACCAGTAACATCTCCACATGTCCCGTCTCATGCTAGTAGAGCCCAAGGGCATCTGCTTGCTCCAGGAACATAAAGAGACTCAATCCATGGGAATGAGGTATATAATTGTTACTGGTATTTGGCATATCAAATACGACACGCGTAGCTTGCCAGTCTTTGCTGTGCAGGTGGTCACTTCTGATCTCCAGCATTTGTTGATGAACCATGTGGCCACAAGCAGCTGCTCGAGATGGACTGTGATCAGCTCTTCTGCTAGGTGGAGTTCTGACAAGATTGAAATTTTATTAAAATTAAAAATTTTCATAGGACAAGTTATTTGTTATAGCATAATTTTAAGTAATCGGATATCAGTGAGAGTGTTAGGAAAGAATCAGGAGTGAGTTCTGAGCAATAACAGTGTGTTACAAAATAAATGAGGAGAGCTAGAGAAATAGAAAAAAACCCAAGTCATAATACCATTTTACTCTTGAAATTCAGTCTATGAAACTAAATGAAGAACAATACTAAAATGTAGCAGTCTATTTATTGTTCAGGTGTTTTTTCTTTAAATTAAAAGTGCCCTGTAGTCATTTTTGGCTCCAATAAAATGCTCATTTTCTAAAAGATTTTTTAAATTATTTTCTTATTGACTAATTACAATATAATGGCCTGCAATTGTGATAAGCATTGAACAAATAGAAAATAAATCAAATGGAAGTAAAAATGAATCCATGAAACTTGTGTTGACTAAGATAGGTCAACAGGGGCCAGAGCGATAGCACAGCAGGTAGGGTGTTTGCCTTGCTTGCAACCAACCCTGGTTTGATCCCCGGCATCCCATATGGTGCCCGAGCTCTGCCAGGAGTAATTCCTAAAAGAGCCAGGAGTAAACCCTGAATATAACCGGGTGTGACCCCCCAGAAAATAAATTAAAAAAGATAGGTTAACAGAGAGAAGCCCCAAATTCAAAACATTTATTTGTATAGTTGTACATAATTTATGAACTTTCTAGTTCAACTAAAAATGAGCTTGACTTAAATGACCAAAAAGACTTAAATGACCAAAAATGACCAAGATTTTTGGGGAGATAATGCTTGTGTCATTTTCATTTCCTACAAGTAGGTTGTCATTTTCATTTCCTACAAGTAGGTTACAATAATTTACCGGTAAGGAAGGAGGAAGACAAGAATAATGTCAGAGAGATGCTCTTGGACTCAAATATTGACCATCTTGCATCATGTATTAATATTAAGCAAATTTCAACCAGATATAACTAAGTTCTGATATGTCATTCAGATAAGGAATATAAATGAGAGTTAACTAAAATTATTTTAAATTTTTATATTTTTTTTAATTTTTTATTTTTGCAATTACAAAGATATACAATTAAAAAGTTCATATTTGGGTTTTGGTCATACAGTGTTCCAGCAACCATCCCGCCACCGGTGCCCATCTCCCACCACCGACGTCCCCAGTTCCCTCCCCCTCCCCCAGCCCAGCTCCATGGCAGGTTCTTTATTTCTTTCCGTTTCTCTCTTTCTCTTTTCCTTCCCCTCCAGACTATGGATTACAGATAATACATTAAAGGGTTGTCATGTGTATCTTTTTGCCTGTATTTAATGCTCAGTTCTAGGTTGGCATTAGTACCCTCAACAATTGTTAGCACACTGTTCCATTTTCTGTCTTACCTAACCTCTGACTCCCACACATTTGTGATAATTTCCACCTTTGACAAGAACTCCTGATATATGTTTCACTTGACCTTGGATATTGGTATCTTAATATGTACATATATATTTATGTTATGCAGATAAATGCAGTCAATCTGTGTCTGTCTCTCTCCTTCTGGCTAATTTCGCTCAACAGAATCTTCTCCATATGATCATTTAATCTTTGATAAAGGTGCAACGAGTCCAAAATGGAGTAAGGAAAGCCTCTTCAACAAGTGGTGTTGGGAAAACTGGGCAGTGACATGTAAAAAATTGAATTTGGACCTGTGTCTAACACCATGCACAAAAATCAGATCAAAATGGATTAGAGATCTGAATATCAGACTTGAATCCATAAAGTACATTGAAGAAAATATAGGAAAAACCCTCCACGACATTGAAGCTAAAGGCATCTTCAAAGGTGAAACATCACTAACAAAGCAACTAGAAGAAAAGATAAACATATGGGACTACCTGAGACTAAAAAGCTTCTGCACCTCAAAAGAAACAGTGACTAAGATACAAAAGCAGTCCACAGAATGGGAAAGAATATTCACCCAATACCCATCTGATAAGGGGTTAATATCCAGGATATATCAGGCACTGTTAGAACTTTACAAGAAGAAAACAAACAACCCCATCAAAAATGGGGAGAAGAAATGAACAGAAACTTCAGCAAGGAAGAAATTCGAATGGCCAAAAAACATATGAAAAAATGCTCACCATCACTAATCATCAGAGAGATGCAAATCAAAACAACAATGAGATACCACTTTACACCACAGAGACTGGCACATATTCAAAAGAGCAAGAACAACAAGTGCTGGCGTGGGTGTGGGGGAAAGGGGACACTCATCCATTGTTGGTGGGAATGCCGGCTGGTACAGCCTTTCTGGAAAACAATATGAACATTCCTCCAAAGACTAGAAATTGAACTCCCATTTGACTCAGCCATACCACTCCTGGGAATCTACTATGGGAAACCAAAAATATGCAGCGGAAACGCCATCCCTACTTTTATGTTCATAGCAGCATTATTCACAATACCCAGAATCTGGAAGCAACCAGAGTACCCGAAAATCGATGACTGGATAAAGAAGCTTTGGTACATCTACACAATGGAATACTATGCAGCTATTAGGAAAAAAAATGAAGTTATAAAATTTGCCTATAAATAGAATTTTTTTAAAATATTTTATTACACCGCCATGTGACATACAACTACAAAGATGTTCATGTTTGACATACAGTGGTCCACCCCACCCCACCAGTGCCATGTCCTCATGTCCCCCTTCCCCCCTCCCCCAGCCTGCCTCTATGGCAAGTTCTTTATCTCTTCTCTCTCTCTCTCACTCTCTCTCTCTCTCTCTCTCTCTTTTCTTTCTACATTGTGGATTGCAATACATACATTTAGAGATTATCATGTATATCTTTTTTCCTATATTCAATGCTCAGTTCTAGGCTGGCATTATCACTTTTGACAAATATTAGCACACTGTTCCCTTCTCTGTCTTACCTAACCACTGATTCCCACATGTTTGTGGTAGATTCCACCTTTTTTTATATTTTTTTTATTTTTAAAATTACAAAGATATACAATTAAAAAGTTCATATTTGGGTTTTGGTCAAACAGTGTTGCAGCACCCATCCCGCCACCAGTGCCCATCTCCCACCACCAACATCCCCGGTTCCCTCCCCCTCCAAAGCTTCTTTATCCAGTCATCGATTTTTGGGCACTCTGGTTGCTTCCAGATTCTGGCTATTGTGAATAATGCTGCTATGAACATAAAAGTAGGGATGGTGTTTCCGCTGCATATTTTTGGTTTCCCATAGTAGATTCCCAGGAGTGGTATGGCTGAGTCAAATGGGAGTTCAATTTCTAGTCTTTGGATTAGTGATGGTGAGCATTTTTTCATATGTTTTTTGGCCATTCGAATTTCTTCCTTGCTGAAGTTTCTGTTCATTTCTTCTCCCCATTTTTTGATGGGGTTGTTTGTTTTCTTCTTGTAAAGTTCTAACAGTGCCTGATATATCCTGGATATTAACCCCTTATCAGATGGGTATTGGGTGAATATTCTTTCCCATTCTGTGGACTGCTTTTGTATCTTAGTCACTGTTTCTTTTGAGGTGCAGAAGCTTTTTAGTCTCAGGTAGTCCCATATGTTTATCTTTTCTTCTAGTTGCTTTGTTAGTGATGTTTCACCTTTGAAGATGCCTTTAGCTTCAATGTCGTGGAGGGTTTTTCCTATATTTTCTTCAATGTACTTTATGGATTCAAGTCTGATATTCAGATCTCTAATCCATTTTGATCTGATTTTTGTGCATGGTGTTAGACACAGGTCCAAATTTGATGAGGGAGAGGACATAGAAAAAATTAACCAATCTACATGGGGATACTTAGCAACCATTGTTATTACATCATTTATCATCCACCATTTGGTAACCCCTAATATTGGTAGCAAGTCAAAGAGTATTTATTTGATGACATATATTAAAGCAAATGTCTATATTGATCTCATGCAAGATACTTACCCTCTGGAAAAATAATACACTTCCTTGCATCTTATTTTTGAGATGAATATATAGGAAAAATTTAGTGAGGGTTTGATTCTTCATTTCTCATGTTTCTAAAATGAAGTGATACAAATTATAAGCCTGCATTGAGTTATTGGTATGTATAATATTTTTATATATCAATATGTAATTGCTTTGTATTTGAAACTTCTTTAGAGGGCAAGAGAGATAGTATAGCAGGTATAAATAATACATGCCTTACACATGACTGACCAATTAGACATCCATGTTAAGACATAAAAATAACTGTAATATAAGTGGAATTTTGGCTCCCTCATCAGGGAGGTCCCAAAGCTCCAGGATCAAGCAAATCCCTGAGGATTCCATTGCCTTAACATTACTTGGGGATCAGGGGAGACCATGGCAGCAGAAGTTAGGGACTAACTGGGTCCCCAGCAGTACTCACTGTACCTGAGGGCCCCCAGCCTGTGTCGGTGCCAATACTATTCCCCCCTGACCCTTTCTACTGAATTACCGCAAGGCTAGAGGTTCCTGAAGGTTGCTCTTTAATGATGCTTTGTTTCATCTCGCTGTTCTCTGCAGGAATCTCTCCTCCACCTCTGTCTGTCTCCCAGCGGTTTCTCTTGCAGGCTGCTCTCTGGAGGGATCTGTGAGGGGTTCCTCTCATCAGGGTCTCTAGCTTCCGGATGTCTCTGTTAAAGGCGTCATGCTTCTGGTCCTGTCCCAGCACCTCTCCTTTCAGGACCTGTTCCTTAGGTCCTTTCTGCGGAGGGCATTTTTCTTCAGGACTCCTTTTCTCTGGACTCCTCGGCTATGTCCCTATTTATTTCCCTAGGTCCCTTTTTCGTCTTTTGATAGTTTCCTGTGTCTATGAATCCATACCTAATTCTTTGTGTTCTTCTGTGTTGCCCTGTTGCCGGTGGTCCTAATACTCAGTATCCCTGAAGCTCTGTAGCCCTGTAGCTTTGATGCCAGCCCTCTGGGTCAGGCACCAGGCCTTGTTGGCTCTGGTGATTGCTATCAGGCCCAGGCGTCTCCTCCCTGGTGCTGGCCATGCTGGCCATCTGGCTCCGGCACCAGGGGCCCCATAGCTTAGGTACTGGCCACTGTTCTCAGTCCAAAAGTCCCCCAAGAATGCTCTCCTGGGGCCCCTATTTACAGTGTTGGTCAAATTCAGAACTCTGTCCTCAACCATCTTACCAGACATTTGAGAGGCTAGTACAATGCCTTTAAGATACCATATCCTACAATCTAGCACCTTGTGAGGTTCCCAGAGTCTAGCTGGAACGATTCCTGAACTGAATCAGGACTAAACAATGAAGGATAGTTATGTGTACCTTCACTGTATCACTGTCTTCCCGTTCATCTTCTATTTGTTCGAGCGGGCACCAGTAACATCTCCATATGACCTGTCTCATGCAAGTAGAGCCCAAGGGCACCTGCTTGCTCCAGGAACAAAAAGAGCCTCAAATCATTCCATCAGGTCATGGGAATGAGGTCTATAATTTTTACTGGTATCTGGCATATCAAATACAACACGGGTAGCTTGCCAGACTCTGCAGTGCATGTAGCATACTCTTGTAGTCATCTCAAAATCCAGCATTTATTGATGAACAGCCAGGCTGTGATAGGCTGGTCTGCTGGGTGCAGTTCTGATGAGGAGGATGTCCAGATGTGGAAAATGGAGGCCCCATGGAGTGGGGGGTCGTCTGGCTTGTTGTGAGGCTCTGCTGGGGTGGCGGGCCAGGACTAGAACCTGCCATTCCTCCTGGGCACCTCATGAGCGGCTGGGCACAGTGAGAGCCAGTAGCAGCTCTGCCCCATGTCTGTCTCTGGATCAGCATACCTGGGCGGATTAAAAAAGACTGCAGCATGTGTACCATACAAAACAATTTAGAAAAAGGACTTTTTTGCTACAAATATATTTATTTATTTTTATTATAAGACCATGAGATAGACATTTACTAAGCTGTTCATTATTGGGTTTCAGTCATCCAATGTTGCAGCATCCATCCTTCCTCCACTGCACATTCTCCACAATGTCCCTAGGTTCCTTTCCCCTATCCCAAGTCTGCCTCTATAGAAGGTACGTTTTATATACATTTAATGCTCAGTTCTAGCCTGTAGTTACCATTTCCAACAATTAGAAAAACACTGGTATATATTTTTATCCCACAGATGAATGCAGTCATTTTTATGTCCTTTTCCTTCTGATTGATTTCACTTAGCATAATAATCTCCATGTCCTTCCATTTGTAGGCAAATTTCATAACTTTGGTTTTCCTAACAGCTGCATAGCATTAGAGACTCTCAGAGGTGACCAAGAGGCATGGAGGGTTCTAGCCCTGGTCTGCCATCCCAGCAGAACCTCACAACAAGCCAGACGACCCCCCTACTCAATGGGGGCCGCCATTTTCCACATCTGGACTTCCCCCTCTTCAGAACTACACCCAGCAGAGCAGCCTATCACAGCCTGGCTCGCATGCCCGCTTGCAGACGTGTGGTTCATCATTAAATGCTTTATTTAGAGGTGACTACAACAGTATGCCACCCGCACGGCAAGCCTGGCAAGCTGCTCGTGTTGTATTTGATATGCCAAATACCAGTAACATTTATATTAGGTCATTCCCATGACCTAATATAATGGTTTGAGGCTCTTTATGTTCCTGGAGCAAGCAGATGCCTTTGGGTTCTACTTGCATGAAACAGGACATATGGAGATATTACTGGTGCCCACTCTAGCAAATAGATGATGAACGGGAAGATAGTGATAGTGATTGCATAGCATTCCATTTTGTAGATGTACCATAGTTTCTTTAGCCAGTCTTCTGTTCTCAGGCATTCAGGTTGTTTCCAATTCTGTCTATTGTGAATAGTGCTGTGATGAACATAGATGTGCAGATGGTTTTTCTGCTGTGTGTTTTTGAGTCTTGGTATTGCTGGGTCAAACGGTAGCTCAATATCTAGTTTTTAGAGTAACGTCCTTATTGTTTTCCAAAAAGGCTGGACCAGTTGACATTTCCTTCAACAATGGATGAGAGTCCTTTTCTCCCTGCATCTGCACCAGTACTGGTTGTTCTTGCTCTTTTGGATGTGTGCCAGTCTCTGTAGTGTGAGATGATATATTATTGTTGTTTTGATTTGCATCTCCCTGATATTAATGATAAAAAGCACTTTCTTCTTATTCCTTTTGGCCATTCACATGTCTTCTTTAAGAAACTTTCTGTTCATTTCTTTCCCCCTTTTCTTAATGGGGTTGGATTTTTTTTTTCTTGAAGAGCTCTACCAGTGTCTCAGATATCTCCTTATTTACCCAATACCGAGATTGGCATTGGGTAAATATATTTTCCCATTCTGTGGGCTATCTTTGTAAGTTGGTCAATGTTTCTTTTGAGGTACAGAAGCTTTTCAGTTTCATATAATCCCTCTTGTTTATCATTGCTTCCATTTGCTTTGTCAGTGGTGTTTCGTCTTTGAAGATGCCTTTAGCTTCAATGTCAGGGAGGGATATTCTTATGTTTTCTTCTATGTATCTTATAGATCCAGGTCTGATGTTGAGATCTTTAGGAAACCACCAAAGACATTCTACATTTGTAATAGTTGTAATGAAAAATAATTGCATACTATATGATACATAACACACACACACACACACACACACACATATATATGTATATATATGTATATACTTGATTATGGAAATTTTTCATTTTTATGTCTTTTGAATATTTTAAAGTCTTTTGACTCATTCTTTCAGATATTTTTTTAAAAATCAGTTACTTGCATCATGGTTTTGTAAATGAATAAAACTTAGCTTAACACTTAAGTTTTTTAACTTGTGGGCATTTAAAAAATAAATTCTTTTTACTCTTAGTCATATGGCATTTTTTCTCAAACAGATGGTAATATTAAAGTTATTTTTAGCGTAAATTACCATACTTTAATTTTTCACATGCTCATTGCCTAGTTGTATTTTAAATCTACAAAATATTCAATAGATTACACTACACAGGGCTTAGTGCTTTTCTTAGCTTTGCCAAGTTCTTTAGTTCTTTAGTTCTTTATTACATGCATAGTAATAACCACCTTGAAGCTGCTCATTCACTGGTTCCAGCTGTTAGGGTCATGTCCTAAATACAGCTTAAACAGCAGGCTCCAATCTGATGAAACCTGACCGGAAATCGTGGAGCAAACAGAAGCTCAGCAGTCGCTCATATTTAAGATTCAGCAGGCTTGCCAAGCTGAAAGCACCTCTTCTGCTTTGACATTATCTATAGGCCCAACCTCAATATGCTGATTCTCTAATTCAGAAAATTGGTTAATTCTTTCAGAAAATTAGCAATAAAAATTTCTCCTTGAATCGTTCTTGTTTTTTCTTTTTATTAACTAACACTATCTTTTTCTTACCTGAGGGGGAAAGATTCAGCGAAGTGTCAATTTATAAAATATTTGAACAATTTCTTTGTGCTTTCAATGAACACTGTGAGAACTGACTTGTGCAAGTGAAGTTTGTTAATCTTCAAGTCTAATTAAAATATCCAAAATAATTCATGATTTCATAAAGATTTCTTTATTAATTCTTACTGCATTTTCATAATAGTATTTCGTACTTGATTTAGAAATGAAGAATCCACATCTCTGAAGCTCCCCTACTTCTCTCATTTATCGACAGATCTGTATTTACTAATGTATGGACAAATACTTTTAAATAAACACATGTTTTGACATGCTCTGATTATATCTTATATTAGTTAAAGTTTGGAAAATACATATTGAAAAACCAATAATTGTGAAGAGGACCGCTGGAGAGAGTTTTGGGATGTGAGTGTATCCTACACTAGTTATTCCCTATGAATTTTGTAAATGTGTCCAGATGATAGCTCTTAATTGTGCCATAATATATTCAATTACTGTGACCTTTAAAACTTAGATTAAATCAGTCTCCTTATGATGTAAATGCATTGATGAATTGCTCTAAAGAAACAATGAACTGCTTTCCACAAAGAATAATTTAGCTATATGAAAAATGCTTTTAGTATTTTAAAACAAATATTTGTTTTTATAAAAGTGGCTAATTAATTCATCTCATTTATTTTTGATGAATATGCAAATGTCTCCCTCTCTTCTTGCAGTATCACTGTGTTTAAGCTGCATTACTCATAATTCCCAATACTTCACTACTAGCCAATTTTGATGTTTTAATGAATACTTTTGATTAAGATAATGATACTTTTCTAGTTACTATTTACAGACGATTTAGTAATAGTGATCACTTTTCACTTTCTAACATACCTTATGGCTTTTATGCAAATTTGACAGACTATTGAAATTCTTAAAAAAATGCTTTGATCTTAACCTTTGTCATTTGGCAGGCTTGTTCACTGTTCATATAGCTGTTTCCTGGTCTCTGATATTATCTAAAGTTTATTCTATATGTGTTTAAGCATATTTTAACTTAGATTTTTTATTGCTGGTAAATTTATTCTTTTGTTAACAAACTATAATCTGTCTTTTATTAGAAATTCATGACCACAGAGTAGACAAATTGAATATAGAATTCTTATTGCTAGTTCCTTTTTTTTGTGAACTAAGATAGCTTTTTTCAAATTAAACAGCCATGAGACATGGACTTGTAAGAAAGAGAGGATGTGTTTAAAAGAGAACACAAGTTTCTCCATACTGGAAGAACAGAGCAGAGAGAGAGAGAGAGAAAGAGAGAGACAGAAAGAGAGAAAGAGAGAGGAGAAGGTAAGATATGTGTATAAGGGAGAACATGAGCTTGTAGAGCAAATCAAAAATATAAAAATTTTAAGTAACTTGAACAAAAATTTTCTCTCTTGTTGTCAATAAAGAAAGTTATGCTTAGCTCATTAGACAGTATCTACTCAAGTCAATTTTAACTTTTTCCTTCCATTATGAGTCCTTAGTGAACAAGTTTTAGTAGACCAGAAGAACAATAACTATCTGTCACAGCTAATAAAATTTCCTCTAATTACTTTATTTACATAATTACAATGATTTAAAAAACTGAGTCCAAATGTGCTATTATTAGTATAACAGATCACAATTCAAATTTGGTATGTGGTAAGAAAAAAACAGAGATACCAGACAGTAAGTGGGTCAGGCTTGCATACACAACAGACGAGTTCAATCCTGGGTGTCCCATAGATTCCTTTGAGCATGCCAGAAGTGATCCTTGAGTACAGAGCCAGGTGTGGTCCCAAAACAAAACAAAACAAAACAAGAAAAAAGAGAATATTCTCCTCCTCCTGCAACTCCACTACATCAATCATCACCACTACCATAATCACTAAAATAATAAGTATTACTTGTTATCTCTGAATTATTACTTGTTATCTCTGAATGCAGCAGTTATGTGTACCTAGGTCGAGAAGTCAACATGTGAAGGACCTAAAACCTGAGAGCGGCATGGAATGCCTTCAAAGGCATCGAAGAAATAGCTAAAAGGACAAAGAACCTCTGGCTCCGGGCACATCTCTTTGACTCCACCGTTCTCCCTGCATTAACATATGCCTCAGAGACCTGGGCCCTAGGAAAGCAGGATGAGAATGCTATTCGGGTCTCCCAGAGAGGCATCGAAAGAGCTATGCTTGGAATATCATACCTCACTCAAGTGAGAGAAGGAATCCGGAGTTCTGACCTCCGTCGCTATTCCAGAATCAGGGATGCTGTCTTGTTTGCCAAAGCATCAAAAATCAGATGGGCTGTACATGTAATGCGATTTGGAGACCATTGTTGGACTAGAGTCTTTACCGACTGAATCCGATGGGATGTCAAAAGATCACATGGGCGCCCACCTACAAGATGGTCAGACTTCCTTGTAAAGACCCTGAAGGAACGGTTTGAGGCTCTTCATATTCCTGAATCAACCAGATGCCATTGGGCTACATTGGCACTTGATAGGGTCCAATGGAGATGTTACTGGTGCCCGCTCCAGCAAATCGATGAATAACGGAAGTCAAGTGATCAAGTGATCATTACTTGTTAACAGCTATCATTGATTAAAATGTTCATTGAACCTTATCCATATTATAGAAAAATCAATCCTTTATATTTATTACTGAAGTGTATATTTTCTTATAGTTTTAGAAGTGAAAAAAAATTGAGGTTTGGAAGTTTAAGTCATTTGGCGAATTTGTGTATTTAATGATAGAGCGGATAATCAGAATTTTAGAAATAGAAATGCAAGTCTCTTTTTTTCTATTGAAGTAGAATTTTACTATAGTTGGCATATAATGTATGATTGTACCACAAAAACCACCAAAGTGCCAACATCTCCCTAACATTTGTTTACTATCTATTTAAATACAAATATATATGTATATATACATATGCATATGTATATGTTTATATGTGTATACACACACAGAGACATATATACATATATTTTATTCATTTAGGGGGTAACCCTGGGGATGCTCAGGGCTTATTCTTGTCTCTGTGTTCAGGCATCAGTCCATGCAGTGCTATGACAGGGACGAGTGAAGGACTTATGGGATGCCAGGGAGTAAGCCAGGTTTAGGTGTGAGTGCCTTATACCTTTCAGGCCCCATCCTAGCTCCCCTATTCTTTACCCTGAAATTCCTCATCCATTTTGATTTAAAATATAAATGTTTTTCCCTGAATAACATAGGGAACAGATTATTCTGTTCAATAACTTTGGGAATTGAATATTCTGTAACATTTCCCCCTGAATAACATGAGGAACAGAATATTTTAAACTTACTAAACTGACTGTTCACAGGAAATATGAATGATTTAAAATGTATCATTTCTATACTCAAAATCTCAGGGAATTGTTGGTCCTATAGGTAAAGACACAATGCTATCCACTAACATAAGTTTTTAAACAAAATAATACAAGAAAATATCAATTTTCTATTTCATTTATAAGATTTTTATTTTCTATTCCACTTATACCTATTTCAGACTACAAAACTCTTCACTTTCTTTTTTTACAGAATCACATTTTCAGAAAACATTTCGTGATCAACTTTTACCAAGATGGTGTAATTTTTAGAGAAGTCATATAAAACCTAACAGAAAAATAAATCATACAATATTGACTAATTTTTATTAAAAAATTAAATCACATTTTTATCATGGTTTCCGATTATACTAATAAACATTTTTATGCTTCAGATTATAATTGCCCCCATTTACCACCAAATGTTTATATCCCTTAACTACATATGAGCATCTAGATCCCTCAACAATCCTAGTCCCTCCATTGTTTGGCAGCTCAATTCTGTTGTCAGTAATTTATTGATCATTATAAAAATAAAACAAAATTCCAATTGAGTAAACAAAAATGTCCGAGTTATTGAAAATATGTATAGTTAGAAAAGCACCAAAATTATTTTAGGAATATGTAACTGATATTGTTGGTCATGCATTAGAAGTGGATTCAGAAAAACACTGATTCTCTGGTCTCACTTATTGAGTATTACTTGACAGTAAATATTTTCTATAGATTATCAATTCACTCAATCATTTTATGAATCACATTTGAACTCTACATCCTTCATTGATTTCAAGTTTATTCTCCTATATGGTTGATGGTCTGACATAGCAAAAGACTGCCCTCCCCCAACCCCCAGAATGAACCCAGAGCCACAGCAGAGACTGGCAAGCTACCCATGGTGTACTCAATATGCCATAACAGTAACAATAATTTACCTCATTCCCAATGAATGGAGACATTACTGGTGCCCGCTCTAGCAAAATGATGAACAATGGGAAGGCAAGTGATACAAGTGAAGTCATGAATCAACTACTATTTTCCCAAGTAGTATGAAATTGTTATTGAATATCAAATTCTATTGTATTATAGTCACATTTTATATCTAATACACTTCAATGAACATGAACAGCATAGCCTACCATTGAGGTCTGATTGTTGTGCTTTTAGATATGTTTGATATTAGTCCATGTCTTATATTGTCACCGTTAAATATAGCAGACATTCAGACAGGTAACGTGTGAAGAGCCAAGCCAGTGTATTGATGAGTACTGAAGGCAGATTCTTCAGGTGTTTGGGTCTGACTTTTGTCTGGACCAGATGCTGTTCACTTCTTCACTGACGAAATGGCATGTCATTTCAGAAGGGAGAACATTGAGAATGACATATCCATCCTGCAAAATTTGTTATGTGGGCAGGTGGACGTGGCTATCAAAGAGATCTGATTAGAAGTCATGGATAATCTTCTATATTGTCTTTCTGGAAGATGTGATCGATCCATCAGGATGTCGTAGGGCAGTCATCATGGTCGTATACTTGGTGAAGGAAGGTGGGCATTGCAAATGCTTTTCCCAGCTTCTGCTGTATCGGCCAGCATTTCTGCTCTTCTCTCTTTGAGGTCTTCCTTTATCTCGCTTCTCTTCACTGCTTTGCAAGCTTGACTTTAGCATTTGGTCACATGAGGCTTTCACCTTGCCACGTTGGTGAATAACTCAAGAGTTTTTGAAAACAGGCGTCTTTTTTGTGTCTTTCTGGGCATTCTTCGGACAATAATGGAGGTGCTGAAACAGTTGTATTCTTCATTGATGTCATCAATGATGGTATTTTCCCACATTGCCACAATGGTGCCAGAGTTCCCAGTTGGTGGTCATTCTGGAAGTTCTCTTACAAACAGCCTTTTCTCCCTATGCGTGAAGCAGAATATTGCATGGAGATGGTGGTCCAATCCTGTATGGGATCTGAATGCAAGGCGCCCTCCCAATTGAAAACCAGAAAGACAGTTCTACTGTTCAAGAAGGGAAACATTCATGACATTGGCAACTATTGCCCCATCTGCCTGTTGTCCATTATCTACAAGCTGTTTCCCTCAAGTCACCCTGAAAGGATTAGCAAAACATTAGATGAAGAACAACCATGTGGAGCAAACTGAGTTCTGAAAAGGATTCAGCATAATCGACCATATCCACAGTATAACCAAGCTCATTGAGGTTTGTAGGGAGTAAAATATGTCTCTCTGTCTCAGGTCATTGATTTAAAGAAAGCCTTTAATTCTATTGAGACTGAAGTGGTCATCCAAACCCTTGCCAAACAGGGTGTTCAAACCCAATCCATCAAGATCCTTCATGAGTTTATTTCTGATTCACAAGGATCTCACCATTCTACAAGAAAGTGATCATTGATGTCAAAAGAGGGGTCAGCAAGGAGTATCATTTCACCAAAACTCTTCAGTGCCACCCTAGAGAACATCATGTGACAGTTAGAATGGAAAAAAATGGGAGGAAAGATAGACATTTGGCAAATACACCACCTCCGCTTGAATGATGACATCAGTTCTACTAACAACAAATATTAGCCAAGCGGCACAAATGCTGGCTGACTTCAACCAAGAATGTGGAAAGATAGGTCTACAGCTGAATCTCAACAAAACAATATTCCTGAATAATGAACTAGTTCCAGAGGCCCTATTCACTCTGAACGGAACAAACATCTCTTAATGCAGCAGTTATGTGTACCCTAGGTCGAGAAGTCAACAAGATGAACAACCTAAAACCTGAGCTGCATAGATTAAAATAATTAAAAGGACAAAGAACCTGCGGCTCTGGGCACATCTCTTTTACTCCACCATTCTCCCTACATAAGTAAAAAGCCTTAGAGACCTGGGCCCTACGAAAGCAGGATGAGTACGCTATTCAGATGCCCCAAAGAGGAATCGAAAGATCTATGCTTGTAATATCATGCCTCACTCAAGTGAAAGAAGGAATCCGTAGTTCCGACCTCCATTGTTTATCCAGATTCAGGGAGGCTGTCTAGTTTGCCAAGACATTGAAAATCAGATGGACTGGACACGTAATGTGATTTGGAGGCGACCACTGGACTAGAGCCGTTACTGACTAGATCCCACAGGATGTCAAAATATCACGTGGCCACCACCTATAAGATTGTCATACTTCTTTGCCAAGACCCTGAAAGAAAGGTTTGAGGCTCTTTGTATTCCTGAAGCAACCAGATGCCATTGGGCTACATTGGCACGTGATTGGGTCAAATGGAAACGTTACTGATACCTACTCGAGCAAATCGATGAATAATGGGATGTCAAGTGTTCAAGTGAAATATAGCAACTGTCTGCATTCTCTACTCTGTGAAGCCTATGATTGCAAGGGCTTTTCCATGTCTTCACTGAAACAAGAGAAGAGAAATTAAACGTGCTAGGACTGGACTGATAATGCAATAGATTGAGAGAGGTCCACGTTCAAGCTTCATCAACAGCTAGTTCTCTGAGCATCCCAGAAAGCAATTCCCTTCATCAAGACAAATTAGTTCATGAGCACTGCCAGCTGTGACCCCCAAATACCAGAAAGAAAAAAACAAGATCAAAAGTAAAAAAAATGAAAACTTAACTAATGATACTTCAACTACAGATGTCTTTCTAATTTATCATATCAGAGTTTTTATTCTATAGCCTTGCTCTATTTTAGTGTTGCAAATCTTTAATGTCCTGCTCATATGAAATGCAGTAATCGATTTAGATTAAGTTTGTATTTAAATTTTTGTTTTCATGCCTTTCAGTTTATAATTTGAACACCAACAAATTTGAACCTGTAAATAGTTGTTTGTCATTTGTAGTTTACATGTTCTTCTGTATTTACTTTAGAATTGCAGTTTGGTTGAACAGATCCAGCAGTTTTGGGGAGTTACCAAGTTCACCCTGGCAGTGCTTAGGACTGCCAGTAACATGTTAGGCAGAATTTGAGAGCATGAGCTTCTGAAATTTATAGAATGCAAGGCTTGTGCTTTGCCGTGAATCTAACACTCATCTCCAATGAAGTATTATTTTTTTTTTTTTGCTTTTTTGGGTCACACCCAGCAATGCTCAGGGGGTTTCTCCTGGCACTGCACTCAGGAATTACTCCTGGCAGTGCTTGGGGGACCATATGTGATGCCAGGGATCTGGGGATCGAACCCTGGCCAGCACAGGCCAGCTACGTGCAAGGCAAATGCCCTACCCACTGGGCTATCGCTCCAGCCTCTAATGAAGTATTTTTAAATCATAGAAATACTCATTAAATCAGTGTTGTAATCATATTAAAGAAGCAAAACCTTAAGAAATTCAATAATTTTATGGTAAAATGTTAAGTTTCAATAGAAATCTATCCAGTTAAAATGTTATTGCCAATGTTAAAAGATTATCTATTGAGATCTAATGTTCTTTCACAGAGCTATATTAAAGAACATTGGTGTTTATTAATCAAATAAAGTATGAATAAAATGGAGACATTTTGAGTTATTCAATCTTTGATTTGTTAAGTATTTAACAGCTCATATTATTGCTGTTGGTACCAGGGAACTTACCTTGCACAAAGTGATATTTTGACAACTCTCATTGCAGCAAATTTAAAGCTCATTTATATTCTATCCTCCTTGAAATTTTAGAAGAGTATGAGAACAATTAATGTTGATTCTTTATTTATTTTTTTAAAATGTAGTTTCCATGATTACAATATTTTTAATAGTAATATCACAGACATATAATGAACTATACCACATTCACTACCAGAATGTCCCTTCACAACTTCCTTAATAGAATCCTCTAATTAGGACAACAGTTCAACATTTCTTCACAACAATGATTTTGATCAGTGATTCAATCTTCTTACTAAATAATTCATCTGTCCAGATTTACTTTTTTTTTTTTTTTTGTTTTGGGTTACACTGGGTGATGCTGAGAGGTTACTCCTAGCTCTGCACTTAAGAATTATTCCTGGTGGTGCCAGCAAAACGCCCTCCCCACTCTGTCCTAACTTTCTGCCCCCCCCCTTATATTTATTTCACTGTATCACTGTCTTCCCCTTTATCGAGGCGGGCACCAGTAACATCTCCATATGTCCTGTCTCATGCAAGTAGAGCCCAAGGGCACCTGCTTGCTCCAGGAACATAAAGAGCCTCAAATCATTCCATCAGGTCAGGGAATGAGGTCTATAATTGTTACTGTTATTTGGCATATCAAATACGACACGGGTAGCTTGCTGGGCTCTGCCGTGCAGGTAGCATACTCTTGTAGTCATCTCAAAATCCAGAATTTATTGATGAACCACAAGGCTGTTGGGCTGCCACTGACTCCCCCCATTGCCACTTTGCCTTCCCACTCGCATGGGCAGGGTCTCTGTGCCCCCGCGCATGCGCAGGGATTCCCTTGCGCGTGGCGGCGTGGCGTGATTGGGTTTTCTCCAATCAGGGCATGTTTCGTCCAGATCATACGAGCTCGATACAAGCTCGTACGACCTGTGCCAGCCAATGGGAAGCGGACACATCAATTTGCGCCAGCCAATGGGAAACGGACATGCCAAATAGCACTGTATAAAAGCAGCTTGCACAAGGGTCTGGGTCCTTTTCGCCATCACAAAGTTGAAACTAAAAGAGCTCCAGTAAAGCATGTTCTGAGAAAAATCCTGTTGTGGCCGTTCTTCACAGCGGGCGGTCGAGGGTGTCCTCACACTAGGCCACAAGCGGCAGCTCGAGCCAGGCTGGGATAGGCTGGTCTGCTGGGTGGAGTTCTGACGAGAGGGAAGTCGGGATGTGGAAAATGGGAGACCATCATGTTTGTTTAGTAATTTGAAATAAGATAAGTTTATTTGGGAAGTAAGGGGAGAGAGAAAAATAAGAATTGTGTTCAAGAGAGAATGTAAAGTACTTTTCCACTTCTCCAGAGCGGAAAGTGCAAAGTACACATCACAAGTGGGAATACGGGCAAAAGTTCTATCAAGTAAGGAAGTATTTATCTAGAGGGACTGTGAGCAAGTGTACATATTCTTTTATGATTTAGTCTTGGTATGCCACATTTGTTTTAGAAATTTTTCCATGTATCTAGGTCACCAAATTTGTTCTCATAGATTTGCACAATATATTTGAGTCCCTTTTTATTTCAATTACATTGACTTCATTTTTCATTCCTAATTTTGGTGTTTGTCAATCTCATATTTGTCCATCTTCACTAATTTGGATAGAAATTTATAAATTTATGTCTAAAAACTATTTTAAATATTTTATTCTTTAATGTAGCTCTGGTATAATCTGCTTTTATTTCCTTTTTTCTAGGTTTCTGTTTACTTTGTTGTAATTTCTTGAGGTCTAAAGTTAGGTTTTTTTTTAAGATACTTCTTACTTTTAAATTAACAAAACAGGTATAAATTTATCTCCATCTTATAACATCTTTTTGTTGTTTTATCTTGGAGGAGGATAGTAATTTTCTTTTTTTTTTTTTTGGGGTCTACCCAATTATGCTCAGCACTCATTCGTAACTCAGCTCAGGGATTGCTTCTTATGAGACTCAGAAACATATATATTATCTTATGAGACTCAGATAATGTATGTTATCAAGGATTTTTGCAGGCAAGAAACGTCTTTAAGTACTATCTATCTGGCCCCTGCTGTTCCCCCCCCCCCACCCCCCCCCCCCCCCCCCCCCCCCCACGTCCCCCCCCCCCCCCACCCACCCAATGAAGCCTACCCTGCTGTTTTTTGACATATGATTTCCTTTGAAATACAATAATTTGTCTCAATGCAGTTTCTACATTCCTCTCAACTTCTTAAGCCTATTTGTTGATCAATTGTATTGTCAATGGAATACACTAAAGAAGAGAAAAATATGCAATTTGGTGATAAAGAGTGAAGTTACTCACAAGGAAAGGGACAGATACAGAATATTCTCATATCTGAAATATAAAGAAACATTAGTAAGGTAACAACAAATACCCAATGGAAACAGAACTTGTCTTTATAGGAAGCATGTCACTGCAATACAGATGGCATAAATTATAAATATTGTAAGTCACATTGCCTTAAAATAATTTAAAATAAAGCATTGCTTCCACTTATTTAAAATATCTGTGTATTCTTTGTACAACTTTGATTTCATTGCATTTTGATGGAAAATGATAGTTTGCAATAATTTTAGTCTCTTCATTTTACAGTGACATTTTATAACATGAAAAATGATCCTTATGCATTTATTAAGAATGAATGGTCTGCTGCTGTTTAAAGAATTGTCCATTGCTTCTAATTGGTCAACATTATTACTCAAATTTGAATCTTATTTAGTTCATCATACCTTCTACAAGAATCTGAAAGCTAGAATAAATTGAGCATTTTGCTTCAAAAATTTGTCATAGAATGTCCTTTATTTTCTCTCTTTTGCCAATTGAGTCTGTGCATTACTGAAGGAACTTAGCACACACATACACAAACACATATACATGCATTCCCTAACTCTATCAAAGAAGAAAAAGATTTGATTTGATTTATTTTAATTTTTATAGAAATTAAGCTTTACAGCTCTTAAGTGTACAAATAAAGAATAGATTTTTCTACTATAATTTTGCTCCTGTGATATTCACATTATTCTAAAACCTTTGTGTTATGTTCATAATTTACTTTATACATAGTCATTAAGATTTCTTGTTAACTAAAAATTGCAGCTAAATTATAAGTCACTTTAAGGGGATGCTTTTTATATCCAGTAATGAAAGGCTTGTGCAGATAATTCAGGGATATACATTTTGATTGAACACTTAGTATTGGTTCAAACTTTCATCACAATATAGCAGCCTGTTGAAGTGTAAATTTACAGTTAAGACATTATTGGTCAATGAGGACAAATTGTTATAGCCTTAACCCTGGTTTATTTGTTTATTTATTTGCATGAAGCTTCTTATATTAAAAAAGTATCCATTTGCGTTTATAACTCAAATTACTTATAAAAATAATCAGCTGATTTGAGTATCTCATTTCTAAGGCCTAAATTCTTGGTAAAGATTTTATCTTATCTCATCATAAACATATCCGCTTTGGATAAAAGTACATCAGTAATAATTATCAGTAACTTTGATTTACACAAATGCAAATACACAATATTATAGATAAAGTTGTGCATAGATAAAATTTTCATTAAATTAAAAAGCAATAAAATATAAGGTTTGTGGAAATGTTTATGTGATCTCAGCATACATGATGTTAAGCATGGAATTCTATACTACAATACCCAACTGATCTCTCTCCTAAGTCACAGTTTTCTCCACATTCTGCATATTAGTTTTATTATCTTTTCTCTGCAGACTAGAGTCCTCTGCTTCTTAGTCCAAAGGGGGAAATGAGTCAATCAATGGCTTTTGATTTTCAATAGGGCGACTCAAAACTTTCTATTTCAATATAAATTTTTAAGTGATAACGCCAAAAGAGCTCAAGTTAGTGATGTTTAACTCATATCAATTCACCTGCAGCAAAGCATACAGAATTATAGAAAAGAAATGTTGGTGCATGCAAACAAATCTGTGGGTGTAAGAGGTAGTTTCTAGAATTCCAGAAATGATGGTTGTACAGATACTCAAATGTGTATTCAACCAATTTTGGTTATTTTCTATTAAAATTTACTAGCAAATTTTCATTAAGATGAATTGATAAAATGTCTATTATATATGTAATTTCATTAATTCATATCTACCAACTATTATTCAAAGATCTATTTGAAACTACGTGATAAA
Source organism: Cryptotis parvus (assembly GCA_021461705.1). Classification (NCBI taxonomy): domain Eukaryota; kingdom Metazoa; phylum Chordata; class Mammalia; order Eulipotyphla; family Soricidae; genus Cryptotis; species Cryptotis parvus. The sequence goes on from JAJIBD010012034.1 coordinate 44,323, forward strand.
AATCACACTGGACTTAATATTTGCCAGATATGACCTACTCCTACTTTCAGTTATTTTCCTAGTCCTGGAAATGGCCAAATTTTAGGACTGCTTTGCTAAATTGACCCTAAATTGAATCCTACAGGATACCAGTTAGCTGATTTAGGTGTCTTATTGATCACTTGACACCCTGTTATTCGTTGATTTGCTCAAACTGGTACCAGTAAGGTTTCCATTTGTCGCGGTCACATACTAGTACAGCCCAATGGTATCTGCTTAAGCACTCCATGAATACGAAGATCCTCAAACCGTTCGTGCAGGGTCTTGAAGAAGTCTCACCACCTTGTAGGTGGGTGGCCATGTGATCTTTTGATATCGCGTTGGATCCAGTCGGTAACAGCTCTAGTCCAGCAGTGGTCTCCAAGTGGCATTACATGTCCAGCCCATCTGATTTTCGACACCTTAGCAAATGAGACAGAGTCACTACACTCGATCATCAACTGAGGTTGGAACTCCAGATACCTTCTCTCACTTGATTGAGGCATGATATTCCAAGCATAGCTCTTTTGGTTCCTCTTTGGGAGACCCTAATAGCATTCTCATCCTGCTTTTAGAGCCCAGGTCTCTGAGGCTTATGTTAATGCAGGGAGAAGGGTGGAGTCTAAGAGATGTGCCCAGAGCCAGAGGTTCTATGACTTTAAGCTATTTTCTTGATGTTCTTGAATGAGCTCCATGCTGCTCTCTTCCTCCTGCACAGCTCAAGTGCTAGGCATTCATCATGCTGAGTTCTTGACCAAGGTACACATAACTGCTGAATTCAGGGATGTTTGTTTCATTGAGAGTGAATGGAGCATCTGGAAATATTCATTTTCCATGAACATTCCTTTGTTGAGCTTCAACTATAGATCTGCCATTCCACATTCACAGCCAAAGTCAGCCAGCATTTGTGCCACTTGGCTAATATTTGGTGTTATTAGAACGATGTTGTCAGCGAACAGTTGCCAACCGTCTATCTTCACTCCCATTCCTTCAATTCTAATTGTTGCATGACATTCTTGAGGGTGGCACTGAATAATTTAGGTGAAATAGTATCAATTCGCTGAACCCATCTTTTTACATCAATGATAACTGTCTTGTAGATGGTGACATCCTGGTGTTGAATCATTAATACTCCTCTCAAAGGATCTTGATGTAGAGTAAGACAGAAAGAGAGGAACAATGTGCTAATATTCATGGAAATGATATACCAGCCTAGATCTGAGCATTGAATATAGACAAAAAGATACACACGATAGCCTCTAAATGTATATATTGCAATCTACAATGTGAAGATAAGGGGGAGAGAGAGAGAGAAAGAGGAGAGAGGAGAGAAAAGATATAAATAACCTGCCAGAGATCTTGATGTAGAGTAATACTGCTCACAAAGGAACTTGATGTAGATATGGTCAATTGTGTGGAATCTTTTTCAGAACCCAGCTTGCTCTCATGGTTGTCCTTCATCTAATGTTCTCCAGGGTCATCATGTATTGTCCCCATGATTCTGGTGGTGGAATTACTTATCTCTTCCAAGAGACTTGGGTTTTAAATATGTTGGATGGCATTTATTATTATTATTTTTAATATTTTATTATACCACCATGAAATATGCATTACAAAGATGTTCATGTGTGGGTTTCAGTCATACAGTTATCCAGCTCCCATCCCTCCACCAGTTCCCATTTCCTACCACCAATGTCCCCAATTCCTCCCTCATCCCCTAGCCTGCCTCTCTGGCAGGTTATTGATCTCATTTGTCTTTCTCTCTCTTTCTCTCTCTCTCTCTCTCCTCTTCTCTCCATTCTCTTCACATTGTAGATTGCAATATATACATTTAGAGGCTATCATGTGTATCTTTTTGTCTATATTCATGCTCAGTTCTATGCTGGTATTATCATTTCCATGATTATTAGCACATTGTTCTTCTCTTCCTGTCTTACCTCACCTATGACTCCCACATGTTTGTGGTAGATTACACCTGTTTAAAGACCTCCTGATCCATGTTTTGCCTGACCTTAGATATTGATATCATAATATATATATGTACATATGTATATATCCATATATGTATTCATACCATGCAAATAAATGCCATAATTCTGTATCTGTCTTTTTCCTTCTGGTTAATTTCACTCAGCATGATTCTCTCCAAGTCCATCCATTTCAGGAAAATTTCAAATATCTAAAAGAGCAAGGACAACAAATGCTGGTGTGGCTGTGGGGAGAAAGGGACTCAGATCCACTGTTGGTGGGAATGTCAACTGGTACAGCCTTTTTGGAAAACAATATGGACATTCCTCCAAAGACTAGAAATTGAGCCAGCCATACCACTCCTGGGAATATACACTTGGGAAGCCAAAACACACAGCAGATAAACTTCATCTGCATTTTATTTTCATAGCAGCACTATTCACAATAGCCAGAATCTGGAAACTACTAGAGTGCCCAAGAGCTGATAATTGGATAAAGAAACAGTGGTATATCTACACGATGGAATACTATGCAGCTGTTAGGAAAACTAAAATTATGAAATTTGCCTATAAATGGATGGGCTTGTTGTGGGATGGTATTTATACACTAAGATATAGGTGTCAAATACGCTCATGGTATTAGTCACAATTTAAAATTAGATTCACTTTCCTGCTTAGCTCATGACTCTAATTTCCTTGCTGATCTAAAAGCTAATGAAATCTTCCTTCATTTTCTCAATCTACTCAGCTGCTTTTAGCAGCTATTTATGAACGAATCAGCAAACTGCCTTTTCCAAGTAGTATTTAGGATAAGAAACAGAGATGTGAGAGTTACTTTTATCTTTCAGTGCTTGAAAAGGAAAAAATTTCTTCCTTTCCTGAATATTTTGTGTACCTGTGTGTATGTGTGTGTTTTTGTGTGTATATATGCAGAGTCACACATCAATTACTCTCCAAAGTTTATAGCGTAGAAAATAGAGAATTTACTTTGAATCTTGTGAGACATCTATCTTGAGATGACATCTGGAATTCCTTTAAAAGAATAAAAGCATTCAATTCAGGTAATATTAAATAACTCAAAAGACCAAATTTAATATGATTTTGTTATTATTAGTTGTTGATCCTGAGTACCTATGTTTATGAAGTTTTTCTTATAATATCAACTGTTCCTAACCTAATACCTAAAGCAGAGAGAATTAATATATTATTCCAAAACTGACATTATTTTAAATAGTCATTAGGAAGAAAAATGGAAATAATGCACACTGAAATTATAAATGGAATTTAATTTGGAAATGGGTGCAAAGACAGGAGAAGCGGCAAAGATAGTCTCTGAAAAATGGTGCTATTTATTTTAGTTGTTTTGTTTAGTATTCATCCTTGTTGCTTAAGGCTTCTAGAGTACTAATAAAGTACCTAAAATAAACAAATTTACTCAAGTCTGCCAAAAATAAACATAATGAAGAGGAAAATGACACATTATCTATCTGTAATGTAGATTAATGAGTATGCTTAAGCAGAATACAAAAGTCACCAACTGTAACTTTACCTCTAGGCTTACCTTACAAAATACAACTTTTGAGTATTTGAGGTTTTTGATTTTTTTTTTGATTCTCACCAAAATGCACAAAGAAACTGCTCATTCCATAAAAATTAGAAATTATCCAAATCACCCTTAAAATTTAAAAGTACAATGGCAAATTTCAATGGTAAATAGAAAAAAAATAGAAATAGTAAAATTAAAAGTACAGTGGGAAATAGAATAAAAACTGGTAGGAGAATCCCATCTTATTAATAATTGTAAAACTATAATTATCTGTTAAAATATATGTGCTAGGCATAAACAACAAAAAATAAAGCAGGCTCCTTTTAAAAGTAAAAAAATATTGATTGCTAAAAAATATTTTTCATATTTAATAGTCAGTCTAGCCAGAGATCTGTCTTTAAAGAACAATAGGAAAATGTGGCCTAAGGAAAACTTGTAAAAATTTTGATTCAAACCAGATTAATTAATCTAGACTTCATTTTATAACCCACACAGAAAGTAATTGATCTCTAGTTAAAGTTATTATTTTTCTCAAATTATTCTCTTAGAAGCTTGGACATATCAACTATTAATTATTTGTTCTCTAATTAATTTCACTGAGTTGACATCATCTTGACTGTTTTAAACTTATACCATCTTATTTGTAGAAAACCTCAAATCTGACTACAAATAATTCTATTAGAAGAAAATATTATAATCTGTTACTCACAAACATTCTGTTTGCAAATATCTAAAATCTGAAAGATGGATAATATTCTGCTCTATAGAGCCAGAAAATGAGACCAATAGATGTTTTAGTCTTCTAAAAACTTTGTTTTATGTTTTATTAATTTTTTAGTGAGGTAAATGTGTTTTATTAACTAGAGAGAATAAGGGCTGAGAGAGAGAGAGAAGAAAAAAGACAGACAACTCCTCCACCAAATTTCCTTTACCAAAGGAAATGTATAACCTTTAATAAAGCACGGAATGAATGGCTCCAAAATAGAGTTTTGTGAACTGAAAGAAGAGGGACTGTGGAACTGAGTGCTTGGGCTGAGCCTGAACACTGTAGAAGCCTTGAGCATCCCACACCCTTTTGATTCTCTGGCACTGCATGCAGTACCCCAGTACAGCCTGGGGTTCAGGGTTCAGTAACCCTGAACATTCCCAGGTGTGGCTCACAAAAAGTAAAAACATAAATGAAAACAATCAAGTTTACCTCAAATTTTGTCTTAATGGTACCCCTGGGATATCCAGAGAAGTATCACTTGATCACTTGACTTCCGTAGATCATCAGTTACTAGAGCGGGCACCAGTAACATCTCAATATGTCCTGTCACAATCGAGATAGCCCAAGGGCATCTGCCCACTCCAGGAACATAAAGAGCCTCAAAACCATCAAGTCATGGGAATGAGGTCTATAATTGTTATTGGTATTTGGCATGTCAAATATGACCAGGGGTAGCTTGCCAGGCTTTGCCGGGCGGGTGGGATACTCTTCTAGTCACCTCAAGACTCGAGCATTTATTGATGAACCGTATGGCTGAGCCCGGCTGCAATCAGTTCTTCTGCTGGGTGGAGTTCTGACGAGAGGGGAGTCCAGATGTGGAAGATGGCGGCCCTCAGGGTGTGGGGGTTCCTCTGGCTTCTTGCGAGGCTCTGCTGGGGTAGCAGATTAGGGCTGGAACCTGCCATCCCTCCCGGACTCCTTGTGATCAGTTGAGCACAGGGAGAACAAGTAGCTGCTCTGCCCAGTGAGTGTGAGTCTCTGGATCTGGATACCTGGACTGGGCTTGGAAAAATTGCTGCAGGGTGGGTCAGTTATGAGCCAGGCTGTAATCAGCTCCTCTGCTGGGTGGAGTTCTGACCAGAGGGGAGTCCGGATGTGGTAAATGGCGGCCCTCATTGTGTGGGGGTTCTGCTATCTTCTTGATGAGCGGCCCTATGGAGTGCCTGCAGGGAAAAGCAAAAGGCTCAGCCAGTGCCTGGTCATGTCCTACATAGCTCCTAGGGTCTGCTCGCCATGCAGGAGGCCTCGCCTGCTGGACTCAGAGCAGGGATTGGGGGCCTCCACCCACTCCCAGCCTCTGGGCTCAGTGGGTGTGAGCCTGAGCTCCAGTCACCAAAGCCAACTGCCGCAAGACAGAGATTCCAGATCCACGGCTGCGCAGGTGCACAGCAGCTTTGCCACCGCGGTTTAATCTTAGACTGAATGTATTAGCACCAGATCCTTTCAGGATCTTTCTCATTTGTATACTTCAAAGATCATTCTATTTGCATCAAACTGGAGAGTTTATGGGGAATAAGGAATTATGAGTGACTCACACACATGGGGCAGAGCTGCTACTTGCTCTCCCTGTGCCCAGCTGATCACGATGCGTCCTTGAGGGATGGCAGGTTCTAGCCCTAGCCTGCCATCCCAGAAGAGCCTCGCAAGATGCCAGAAAGTATAGTGATAATAATTACAAATTATTATCACAAAACAAAAAACTTTTTTTGTGATAATAATCATGAAACAAAAAAATATTAAATACAAATATAAAAATAAGTCCACAGAATCAGAATTTTATGAAAAACAAAATAACTATATAACTTTAATAAACCATAGAATTTTCTGTCTTTCTAGCAACAAGCATTATTGCCATTTAAATATATTTCTTAACTCAATGAGTATAGACAAAAAATGTCTAACAACAAATTAAATATTGTCTCCTTTTCGTAATTAACCTGATGTGTTGAATTATCATTAGTAACTTAGTTATTTAAGCTCACAAATATAAACTTGCAAAAGAGGATATTAATGAATTTTTTTAATCTATTTCTACTTGTGAATATGTAATGAGGGGACATTTTCTGGGCTATTACAGCAACAATAAAGAAAGAAAAGGTAATTAATCAGAATGTGAGTTTAAGACAGAAGCAGAAGTAACACAACTTTATTGGTATCTTAGTTATTAAGTATTTCTAATATATACTAATGAATAAAAATGTTTTGATTTATGAGTATTATAAGTAATAATTCAATTAACATCTATTTCTACATTAGAAAACTTTAGTTAACAAAATAAACTGACAGCACTTGTAAGGATTTAAAATTTCTGTACAGCATAAAATCTAAATGCCTTCTTTGTGCTTAAAGTGTATACGCACATTAATAAAAGGGTAATTGAAAATTAAAGCACAAAGCAAATTATAAATCACTTGACCACTTGACATCCGTTATTCATTGATTTGCTCGAGCGGGTGCCAGTAACATTTCCATTTGACCATATCATGTGCCAGTGTAGCCCAATGGCACATGATTCCTTCAGGAATACAAAGAGCCTCAAACTGTTCCTTCCGGGTTTGACGAAGAAGTCTGACCATCTCCTAGGTGGGCGGCCATGTGATCTTTTGACATCCTGTGGGATCCAGTCAGTAAAGGCTCTAGTCCAGCGGTCATCTCCAAATTGCATTACATGTTCAGTCCATCTGATTTTCGACGCCTTGGCAAAGGAGACAGCGTCCCAGACTCTGGAACTCCGGTTCCTTCTCTCACCTGAGTGAGGTGTGATATTCCAAGCATAGCTCTTTCAATTTCTCTTTGGGAGACAGGAATAGCATTCTCAACCTCCTTTCATAGGACACAGGTCTCTGAGACATATGCTAATGCAGGGAGAACAGTGTAGTCAAAGAAATGTGCCCGCAGCCAGAGGTTCTTTGTCCTTTTAGCTACTTCTTCAATGTTTCTGAAGGCATTCCATGCTGCTCTCTTCCTCCTGTGCAGCTCAGGTTTTAGGTCATTCATCATGTTGACTTCTCTACCTAGGTACACATAGCTGCTGCAGTCAGAGATGTTTGTTCCATTGAAACTGGATGGGGCCTCTGGAACTAGTTCATTTCTCATGAACATAGTTTTGTTGAGATTCAGCTGTAGACCTATATTTCCACATTCTCGGTTGAAGTCAGCCAGCATTTGTGCCGCTTGGCTAATATTTGGTGTTATTAGAACGATGACATCAGCGAAGCGGAGGTGGTGTAGTAGCCAACCGTCTATCTTCACTCCCATTTCTTCTGATTCTAATTGTTGCATGATGTTCTCGAGGGTGGCGCTGAAGAGATTTGGTGAAATGGTATCTCCCAGCCTATTCCCTCTTTTGACATCGATGATCACTTCATTGTTGAATGGTGAGATTCTGGTGGTGAATCCAAAATATAGCTCACAAAGTATCTTAATGTACTGGGTTTGAATGCACTGTTTGGCTAGGGTTTCAATGACCGCTTCAGTCTCCACAGAATCAAAGGCTTTCTTTAAATCAAGGAATGTGAGACAGAGCGGTATCTTGAATTCCCTACAAACTTCAATGAGCTTGGTTACCCTGTGGATGTGGTCGACTGTGCTGAATCCTTTTAGGGAAGCCAGCATGCTCGCATGGTTGTCCTTCATTTAATGTTCTGCTATTCCTGTTCAGGATGACTCGAGCGAACAGCCTGTAGATGACAGACAACAGGCAAATGGGCCGATAGCTGTCAATGCCGTGAATGTCTCCCTTTAACAGTAGAACTGTCCTGCTGGTTTTCCATTGGGAAGGAACCTTGCATTCAGACAGGTAGCTTGTGAAGAGCCGAGCTAATGTATTGATGAGTAGCGACTGCAGATTCTTCAGGTGTTCAGGTCTGACTTTGTCTGGGCCTGGTGCTGTGCCCTTCTTTACTGATGAAATGGCATGTTGGATTTCAGAAGGGAGAAAGTTGGGAACGACATATCCATGCTGTGGAATTTGGTATGTGGGCAGGTGGATGTGGCTATCAAAGAGATCTGAGTACAAGTCATGGATAATCTTCTCCATTGCCTTTCTCTAAGATGTGATAGATCCATCAGGATGTTGGAGGCCAGTCATATTGGTTTTATAGTTGGAGAAGGGCAGGTGGGCATTGTGAAAGCTTTGCCCAGTTTCTGCTGCATTTCCAGTATTTCTGCTCTTCTCTCTTTGAGGTCTTCCTTTATTGCTTCTCTACACTGCTTTACAAGCTTGAATGTTAGCATTTATGTAAATATATTTATATTCTTTTGGTGTAAGCATGATGGTTGAACTTTTGGTTATGTGGGATTTGGGGCTTTTCACTTACTCTACCTTGGAGCTACCTCTCTGGTACCTCCTCTTCATATATTTTTGGCGGATTTCATCAGCCTAAGGCCATATTTATACTTATATTAGTCCTTTAACCTAATATTTGTTTTGAATTTTATTGGTTTCATAGTTCAATGTGCACTGTGAAAGTGAGGAATTATGTTTTTGCATTCTGAGTTTAAAATAAAAAGTAACAAATGGGTTATAGTTACTAATATTGTTACAAACAAGAATTTGTAAATCTAAAGAGTTTAATATTGAGCTCTGCAAGCATTTTATTCTTTTTGCAACCTTCCCTTGCCTGTATGTACAAGGGACAGAAGATAAATGGTATTATTTGTTTTGTGCCCTTAGGGGGAAATTAAATATTTATTCAAAGTATGTTTTTCACCTTGATAACAAATCCAATAAACAAGGTCTTTGATTAATGAATATTACTGTTTCTTATTGTAAGATGTATGGATTACTTATAGCTTGGAGGCAGTTTTAGGCTCAGCTTTGTGGAGGAGAAAATGACATTAGTTTTGGCATTGAAGAGTTTAAGAAAAGGTTTCTGGGACAGAAATGGAAAGGCCAGATTCTTAATCCAGCACTGACATCTTTAGGCTAAATGACCTAGTCCCTAAATTTTCTTTAATTAATGTTTTTATTTAAAAATTATAATTAACATAATACTGAAAGAAAACTTATTGCACATCCTGATTTTGAAGATATGAAGTGAAACATTTAGATAGCACATATTAAATGTAATGTTTTAGTCTATTGGATGGCGATTCAATAAAAAAAATAAATGTAATATTTTGGATGTAAAATAAATATTGGTTAAATGTATTTTTCTTGTGAATTCTTTCAAGGGTTTAATAGTAACTTTTCTCTCTAATTTTATATTCTATATATAGGCATATAACAATAGTTTTGTATATATATATCTGTAAATTATTTCTAAACATTGTTGACATTAAAAATTTTTAAACATTTTATTGAAGTTATTTTTTCACAGACAAGAACTAAAATTTCATTTTAGCATCCCTATCTTTTGGTATACTCTTACATTTTTGGCATTAACTTTTCTATAACTGCCACTCATCTTATTTTTATTTATTTTTTAAAATTGTTTCCCCATTTCTGTTTTCTCACCAAGGTGAGATATACAGTTACAAGCATGTTCAATTTTGGGTTTCAGTCATACAGTGTTCCCGCACCCATCGCCTCCACCAGTCCCCATTTCCCACCACCAATGCTCCCAGATTCCCTTCCCCTCCCAAGGCTGCCTTTAAGGTAGGCACTTTGCCTTTAATCTCTCTCCCTCTCTCTCTCTCTCCTCTATCTCTATATCTCTCTCCCTTCTCTTAAACATTGTGGCTTGCAATACATCCATTTAGAGATTATCATGTATATCTCTTTGCTTATATTCAATGCTCAGTTCCAGGCTGGTATTAATTCCAACTATTATTAGTACACTATTCCTTTCTGTCTTATTTTTTGTAAGAACTTTGAAGAAGAGAGGAACATATTTATGTTAAATTATTACTATTACCATTATTAGTCATAAGTTTTGTGCAAAATGAAATGCTATTGGCTATAAAAAGACAAAATCATACAACTTGCTGTTATGTGGAAGGGTCTGGAGGAATATAATGCTGAGTCAAGCTAACAAGGAGAGGGACACATAGATAATGTTAGGGCTGATGAGGAAAGGAGGGTTGCACCTGCACAGGGTTGCCACATGCCCAAGGGACCTCTCAAAGCTCAAGGCTCCAACAGTTCTTGAGTCAAGGGAGCCTGCAGCTATTCCCCCTGCTAATGGAAAAAGGAACAAGACCATGACTCTTGAAGCTTTCCTTTTACTCTGTCTTCTCTCACTCCAAACTTCACCTCACTATAGCAATTTCTCTCCATGGACCTCTCTCTCTCTCTCCTGGTGGGTTTTCCAGCAGGCTCTTTTCTCCATATCCTCTCCCAGATCTCTCTTCTCAGGTACTTTCTGGTCTGGACTTCTCTCTTCAGGCCGTCTTTCTTTTCTCCTCTCTTTGTCTATCTCTGTCTTCTCTCTATATCTTTATCTATTTCTCTGTTTTTATCTCTGTTTCTCTGTTTATCTGTTTCTCTATCTCTATTTCTCTGTTTCACTATTTCTCTGTCTCTATTTCTTGTTTCTATGTCTCTATATCTCATCTCTTCTTCTTTAGGTCCTCTCTTATCAGGACCTTTTTCTTTAAGCCAGCCATATGGTCCTGGCCTTGTTTTCAGAAAGTTTCTCTGTCAGGCCAGACTTCTGGGTTCTGCACTTGGTCCTGTGGCCTGTGGCCCTGCTGTTTTGTTGCCCTGACCCTTTAGCTCTGTAGTTCCCATCCTAGTCCTCAGGCCTAGGCACCAGACCCTATGGCCCTGGTGATAGCCTTCCAGCCCAAGCACCGAGAACTACTCCTCGTAGTCTTCTGGATCAGTCACCAGGAGCTGTTCTTTTCCCAGAATGCTCTCCTGCTGCTCTATTTACATTCTCAGGCAAGGTTCAGAATTCTGACCTTCTGTCCTCAAGGTCGACTACAGGGTATTATCCTACATATAACGAGCTCTCTTACATTTGGGATATTAGGAGACATAGTAATGAAATAAATGTACAAAGGCAATAGAATGTAAAAACTAGTCTATAGAACTGTGCTTATATGACAGCACATGAAGTAGAGAGGCTGGGAAGAGTAAATTGGGTCAATGCTCACGGAAGGAAGTGGACACTCGGGGAGGGTGGAGTGATAGAATGTTGTATGAACAAAAATTCTATCATTAACAATATTGTAAATCATGGTATTAACACTTCCCATAAAACAATCAAATAGAAAGAATAAAATCTTTATGCAAAAGAAAAGAATAAAAAAAAACTTTACCAGGAATTCTAAAGAAATGCAATACGTAGTTAATTAAAAAGTGTTGTTTCATATTATGATCAGGTAAAATATAAGAAAAAAACTATCTGATTTATCAATCTACTCATTTCAAGCAATACAAGTAACTGAAAGAGTTTAAGATGATAATTAATTAGTTATATTTTCTCAGACCTGAGTAGAAGTAGAGGTTCAATAGTAGAGATTTCTTCTTCAGGGAAAATTCTTATTAACAACTTGAGGGGATTTTTTTTAGTTTGCATTAAAAAACCTCAAACTACTTTACTAAAAAATACTAGAACTCAATCTCAGAGTAAATTCATGAAATAAATCTCTTCATACATAGCGCTTTCAAACTGAATTCCTTAGAGGACAATAATATTTTTCATGTTTAATTATCTCTTTAAATGATATAATTTGGGTTTCCAAAAATGTATTCTGTTGAGTTAGAACAAACTATGCAATGCTTATAGAAAACAATAAGCTGGATTCATCACCAGATCTCACCATTCTACAAGGAAGTGACCATTTATGTCAACAGAGGGGTTCAGCAGAGAGATACCATTTCTCCAAAACTCTTCAGCGCCAACCTTGAAAACATCATGCAACAATTAGAATGGGAAGAAGGAATGGGAGTGAAGATAGACTGTTGGTAACTACATCACCTCCGCTCGCTGAAGACAACATTCTAATAAGACCAAATATTAGACAAGCGGCACAAATGCTGGATGACTTCGACCGAGAATGTAAAAGATAGTTCTACAGATGAATCTCAACAAAGCAATGATCATGAAAAATAAACTAGTTCCAGAGGCCCCATTCACTCTTAATGGAACAAACATCTCTGAATGCAGCAGTTATGTGTACCTAGGAAGAGAACTCAACATGATGAACAACCTAAAATCTGAGTTGCCCAAGAGGAAGAGAGCAAAAG
>JAJIBD010012035.1:0-41032 GCA_021461705.1 Cryptotis parvus
CTAAAGTTCACTTTTAAGAGTTATTTTGGAGAATCGCGTTGACCTAGAATGAAGTATATGACTTCTGAAAAAATAATATTTTTATATTTTCTTTTGCTTGTAGTTTATGATAGTTTCAAATTTTGGTGACAGTCACATTAAAAATTAGTACAGAAATAGTATGAGACTGCTTTTTTTTTGGGTAACATAACATGTGACAATGATGAGTGGTTGCTCCTGTCTCCTGGTTCTGTTCTCAGGAATTACTCCTGTAGTGCTCAGGTGACCTAATGGGATGTCAGGGTCAAATCCAGCTTGGTCGCATGCCAGGCAAATGCCCCCCAATTCCTCTGGCCCTCAGATGGCTTCTTATTCTTGAAAAAAATAAGAAGGAAGAAATTGCTATGACCTTATCTTCATTCTCATCTGAACATGGTGAAAAGTTGAACTTTACCTTTGGAAGTAATTATCCTAAAATATAATTTAAATTTTTTAATTAAACTTTTAAAAAGATCAAATGCATGCAAATGATTTAGAAGACTTTTTCCACAGGGAGAAAAAAACTTATGGTTGTCAAAGAGATCCCAAATTAAATTCAGGCATTATTTCAGATACACAATATTCCAACAAACTGAGCAATGAAAAATCTGTGTCTCTACTTTCAAAGTACTTTCCATTGAGATCACAAGCAATCATAAGTTCACTTGATCATTTGACATCCCAATATTCATCGACTTGCTCTAGTGGGCACCAGTAACATTTCCATTTGACCCTATCACGTTTCCAGTGTAGCCCAATGGCATCTGGTTGCTTCAGGAATACGAAGAGCCTCAAACTGTTCCTTCAGGGTCTTGATGAAGAAGACTGACTATTTTGTAGGTGGGCAGCCACATGATCTTTTGATATCCTGTGGGATCCAGTCGGTAATGGCTCTAGTCCAGCGGTCATCTTTAAAATCACATTACATGTCCAGCCCATCAGATTTTCAATGCCTTGGCAAACAAGACAGCATCCGTGACTCTGGAGGTAGGAACTCCAGATTCCTTCTCTCATTTGACTGAGGCGTGATATTACAAGCATAGCTCTTTTGATTCCTTTTTAGGAGACCCAAATAGCATTCTCACCCTGCTTTTGTAGGGCCCAGGTCTCTAAGGCGTATGTTAATGCAGGGAGAAAGGTGGAGTTGAAGAGATGTACCCAGAGCAGGAGGTTCTTTGTCTTTTTTACCTAATTCTTTGATGCTTTTGAAGGCACTCCATACTGTTCTCTTCCTCCTGCGCAGCTCAGGTTTTAGGCCATTCATCATGTTGAGTTCTTGGCCTAGGTACACATAGCTGCTGCATTCAGAGATGTTTGTTCCATTGAGAGTGAATGGGGCCTTTGGAACTAGTTCATTTTTCATGAACATAGTTTTGCTGAGATTCAGCTGTAGACCTATCTTTCCACATTCTCGGTTAAAGTCAGCCAGGCATTTTTGCCACTTGGCTAATGTTTGGTGTTATTAGAACGATGTCATCAGCGAAGCGGAGGTGGTGTAGGTTGCCGACCGTCTATCTTCACCCCCATTCCTTCCCATTCTAATTGTCGCATGATGTTCTCATGCGAGAGTGGTGCTGAAGAGTTTTGGTGAAATGGTATCACCCTGCCAAACCCCTCTTTTGACATCAATGATCACTTCCATGTCAAAATGGTGAGATCCTGGTGGTGAATCTGTAATACAGCTTACGAAGGATCTTGATGTATTGGGTTTGAACGCCCTGTTTGGCTAGCACAGAAAATGTTTCTAAACTCTATCTTCTTCCACACAAGTTCCCTCACCCACACATACAAGCTTATAAAATAAAGTTCTTACCTGTTGATGGATAGAATCTTGTCTCTTTTGCTCACTTTTGTTAGAAATTTTGGAAAAATGAGTCAAATTAAAATCAAATGTAAACTTTTCATTTGATCTTAGTTCACTGAAACAGAGATTCTGACTAAAAGAATCTTCTCTAGACCTTATATTTTCAGCACTGTTTTTTTTAATTAACCTTTTTATTTTATATATTTAATTTATTTATATATATTTATATTTATTTATTTTTGACAATTACAAAAATGTTCATATTTTGGTTTCAAGCCATACAGTGTTCCAGCACCCATTCCTCCACCAGGGCCCACCTCCCACCACCAATGTCCCCTATACCCTCCCCTTCTCCTAGCCTGCCTCCATGGCCGGGTTCTCCATCTTCTCTCTCTCTCTCTCTCTCTCTCTCTCTCTCTCTCTCTCTCTCTCTCTCTCTCTCTCTCTCTCTCCCCCTCTCTTACATGTTGTGGATTGTAATAGACTTTTGACAATTATTTGTCCACTGTTCCTTTCTTGTCTTACCTAACTGTCAGGGAGCTCTGCCGGGGTCCCCGACAGTGCCAGGAAGAGAGTTCCCCTTCTACCTCTGAAGCTGGCGAGGAATGGATGAAAACTCAGGAATCCGATGCAGTTTTTAAAGGCTTTACTTATCACAGGTTCAGGCATACAAATCAGCAAAAGAAAAAGCCCTGTGCTTAGGATTCCAGGCTAGAACCCCAGCCACGTGTAGGCCAAGATGGCGGCCACCACATGTAAGGGCCTTGTAAAAGGAGAAGAAGACAAGACTTCCAAGAAGGGTGAGCGCTCACAAAGAGAGAGAGCCCAAAAGAAACGCGGGAGAGAGGAAATAGGCTAGTTTTATACCCCTGCAACTCAGACCTTCCTCCCACTGTTATGGAAAGCAGGGAGGGTCAAATGCCCTTAGGTAATCCCCTCCCTGCACCTCACCTAGGCCCTTTTGTATGCTAATGTTTTGAGCCAAGATCTGCCTGGAAATGCCTTTATAGGGTAGAGAAGGGGGTTTCTGAGATGGCATGTCTCTGTACCAAAGACTAATACTAATGCCAGTTAAATATTTCTCCAAGTCTTCACAAGTCTCTTTCTACTTCATTGTAGTTTTTGTATTTTAGTTGCCTTTGAGTATATCAGGGAGCCATGCTTGTTTGCTTAGAAGCAAACAGCATTTCTCTCTGGTCTAATTACTTAGGAGTCCTACGTAGCCAGGCAAATATGCTGGTAAGATCTAGCTAGTCCCATGATGATTGTGGTAGCATGGGAGAATATTTATACCAGCTAGTACAGCATACATGGTCAGATAAACTGCCACATTTAGACTACCCCCTTATCTACGAGTGATTTGCAGGCAGCAATTCAGAGCAGATGCAGCGGCCCTAGAGGAGTCCTGCAGCACCTAACCTCTGCTTCCACACATTTCCTGGTAGTTTCCATCTTTGGCAAGACCTCCTGATCCACATTTCGCCTGACCTTGGATATTGGTATCATAATATGTATATGTGTGTGTGTGTATATATATATATATATATACATATGTATATTTATGTCATGCAAATAAATGCACTCATTCTATATCTGTATTTCTCCTTCTAGCTAATTTCATTCAACATGATCCTCTCCATGTCCATCCATTTATGGGCAAATTTCATAACTTCATTTTTCCTAACAGCTGCATAGTATTCCATTGTGTAGATGTATCAAAGTTTCTTCATCCAGTCATGTCATCAATTTTTGGGCACTCTGGTTGTTTCCAGATTCTGGCTATTGTAAATATTGTTGCTATGAATATAAAAGTAGGGATGGTGTTTCCACTGCATGTTTTTGGCTTCGACATTCCTCCAAAGTTCAGCACTGTTTTATCTTAATAACAGTCTCAGCACTTATTGTGTATAATCCTGAAGCAGTCCCATCTCTCTCTTTTAATCTCCCAAAATACAGCACTGAGTTTCAATCATTTTATGATCTATATTTTCATAAAATCTATTTCATCATTACCATACATCATAAACAAAACAAAATCACTTTTCTTATTCTTAAGTAATTTCCTAAATTATAATCATAAAGTTTCTTACAAAGCTATGAATGTTATTTTCTCTGCTTAAAATTCAACAGAGGGACTGGAGAGCTTATACAGGGATTTAGGTACTTGCTTTTTATGCAGAAGAACCTTTCCCAAAACCCTGACACTACAAATAAATGCTCCTCAAACACCACCAGGAGTGATGCCTAAATACAGGGTCAAAATCAAGCCCTGAGGGCCAGATAAATAGCCCAGTTGCACGCATCCTACCCTGCGATCCCGAGTGCACCGCCAGTAGTAGTACCTGATTGAAGAGCCGGAAGTAAGCCCTGAGCTGGGTGGGTGTGATCCAAAAAAAAAAAAAAAACACAAGCCCTGAGTATGTCACTCCCCACCCTCTCCACACCAAAAAAAGAGGGGAGGGGGGAGTTTTTGTTCCGTTTTGTTTACAATAAAGACAACATATGAAACTTCCGGTTAAACAGACTCTCACATCACTTAGACTTTGCTCTCTACTCTTAGCCTGCCTCCCTTTCAGTCCCTCAGATAAACCAGGACCATCCTAATGATAAGCTTCTGCAATTCCACCTCCTGCACCTGGAATGTTCCTGATCCCCCACTTTACTGTGTTAACTAATACTAGTCCGTCAGATTTCACTCACCTGTCACTTCCTCAGAAAAATTCACCCCAACTAACCTGAAAAATAGTTACAAATTATAAAATCACTTCCTTTGCTCTTTGAATTCTTTTCTTATTCCATGTCAGTTTATCCTTATATTTTAGGATCATTATTTAATATCTGTCTTCCCCCACTAATCAAAATTTTATGAGAACAAAATTCACAGGAGAGTGCAGTATACTTGGTTCATACAAGTTTACAGTAGCTGTTTTTTGGATGGACGAATGTGTGCATGAAGTGGGTTGGCAGGAAAGATGGTTAATGAATAAGAAGAATTAGATAGTGAGAGTGATTAAGATGAACCGAAATCAATGGAAAATCCTTTAACTATGAACAAAGATAAACAAAAAATTTCCCAGGTGATGGTTTGAATCTGAATCCAATCTTGTTTAATTTTATTATTTTGTTGAATCATCATGAGTTAAAAAGTTATAAAGTGGAAGCAAAATTGGAAAAGAAAAATAGGCTTAATTCATTGAAAAGAATGAAAAGCAAAAGTGAAAAAGAGAAATAAACTTAATTCATTGCAAAGAATGAAAAGCATCAGTAAGTAAAGGGGAGTTGAAGAGGAAGATTAAGATTATTTTCAATTCTTGGAACTATGTGATCAAATAGATGATATATATATCATATATCATGTCTGAGAGACTCACAGACATGGGGAAGAGCTGCTACTTGCTCTCCCTGTGCCCAGCCGCTCACAAGGCGCCCAGGAGGGATGGCAGGTTATAGCCCTGGCCTGCCACCCCAGCAGAGCCTTGCAACAAGCCAGACGACTCCCCACTCCATGAGGGCCTCCATTTTCCACATCCGGACTTCTCTCTCGTCAGAACTCCACCCAGCAGACCAGCCTATCACAGCCCGGCTCATCGAGTTCCACCCTGCAGCAGTCTTTTTTAAATCCGGCTCAGGTATGCCGGGCCAGAGACTCACAAACATGGGGCAGAGCTGCTACTTGCTCTCCCTGTGCCCAGCCGATCACAAGGCGCCCAGGAGGGATGGCAGGTTCTAGCCCTGGCCCGCCACCCCCAGCAGAGCCTTACAACAAGCCAGACGACCCCCTACTCCATGAGGGCCTCCATTTTCCACATCTGGACTTCTCTTTCGTCAGAACTCCACCCAACAGACCAACCTATCACAGCCCGGCGCGGCCGCTCAGTTCATCAATAAATGCTGGACTTAGAGATGACTACAAGAGTATGCTACCTGCATGGCCGAGCCTGGCAAGCTACCCGTGTTGTATTTGATATGCCAAATACCAATAACAATTATAGACCTCATTCCGGAATGGATTGAGGCTCTTTATGTTCCTGGAGCAAGCAGATGCCCTTGAGCTCTACTAGCATGAGACAGGCCATATGGAGATGTTACTGGAGCCCGCTCGAGCAAATCGATGATGAATGGGAAGACAGTGATGCAGTGATATCATATATATTATATATATCCTGTAGTCTGACATATATAAGTTATAATTACATATATATATATATCCTATAGATATATATAATTACATATATATAGATATCCTGTATTCTTACATATATGTAAGATATAATTATGTATATAATTACATATATATATACAACCATCAACAATGAGTCGATCTAAGGTTTTACTAGTTGATACTTGTTTCCACCAGGATATTATATCTAGTCCTGGTGTATATATATATATATATACATAAAATATATATATATATAAGACTACAGGATAACAGGATAACTACCAGGACTAGATATAATATCCTGGTGTAAACAAGTATCAACTAGTAAAACCTTGGATAAACCTTTTTTTTTTTATTGAAATACATATTCCCGCCCCCATCCCCCCACCAGTACCCCATTTCCCCCCCCATACCCCCCCCCCCCCCCCCCCCCCCCCCCCAGGTACCCCAGTTTCCTCTCTTTCTCTCTCTCTCTCTCTCTCTCTCTTCTCCCTCTATTTTCCATTGTGGCTTGGATAAACCATTGTTAAGGATTCAGTTAATATGTAATGTTTGCAGTCCTACCCTTATAATCTGACAAAGAAGCTCTTGCTCTGGGACTCACAATTTAGAGAACTTTGCTGGATGCACATCCCTTTTGTGAGGAGTTAACCACTAAGGCTCTATGGACTGGAGACCACTATCTTTTTCTAGATCAGTTATGGGATCCTGAAACCCTAGACACAATGCCCAAACAGATTCAAGTGATGCGGACCTCTTCAGTGGTCCTCTCAGATGCACGAGATACTAAAAAGACAACTAATTGGGCATCTAGAGGTGATGAGAAACTGAGTATTTTCATTTATTGGCTAGGAATTATACTTTATGATAATCTCTCACACCTCGTGCTTGAGCATGTAGAAAAATATCTGAGTCAATGAATCTCACCAGTTTCCTGCTGTGTTTTTCTGGGGCACTTTAAAAATAACTACTAAAACAGAGCCCAAGGAAAAACAGTGACAGCTGCCCCAACCACATTCTAATCAACAGGTATTATTCTACGGTCTCGTTCCTTAATATCCTGCTCTTCCTGGAACTCCATGATGCTGCCTGCGGATTCCTTGCCAGTGACTCTTTGCCTCTGCCACCAGCACATTATAATTTTCATATTCTTAATTTAATACACCAGCACCAGGTTTCCCAAAACATAGAAAGCGTAAGGATTCCTTTGTCTACACATGAGGTACCTTGTGGTGCTGAACTGAGCATGAGGAGAGAGATAAAAGGAGTGAGGACAGGAATTGAAGGATTCTCTCTTATGTTGTGTAGTGGAATTTCTAAAAATACTAAAAGTTCAAATTTGAACATGACCCTTCAGGTTTCTATGGAGACATGTTTGTTAAAACAGAAAAAAATTCACCATATTTTATTTGAACAGTTAACGTTAGCTTGATTTAGAACATTCTTAGAAAGGTGACATGTCAGTTTCCATTTGCACTTTTTAACTAAATCCTACAATAGTTGAGTGAAGACTTGTTAAAGATTCAGTCTGGGGCATTTGTTAGGTAGCAATACAAAAGATATCGATTTGAGATCAATCAGCATATAGGTATGTTTCCTGGCACCACAATCATGAAGGAAGTACCAAGCTCAGACTTAAACTATGGAGAAAAAAGATGTAAGAAAGGCATGAGGGGAAAAGCATCAGTGAATAAGATTAGATGAAAATGAAAATTTGTAGAATACAAAAAAAGTCGAACACTTAGTACCAAGGCAAGGAGTAGAGGAAATTTTGTGTGAATAATGAAAAATTTCCATAAGGTTATGACTGGTTAGTAGAATGAAACCAGATTAAATTATAAACTTTAATCAGGAACAATAGGAATGTCTCTCTATAAAATTATCACTGAATAGTAATAATACAGAGCAGAGAATAGTTTTAATTAAATACTCCAAAAATAATGAATGAATTGGTCTTAAAAATGAGTACAGTTGATTTAAATTAATGATTAGCAAGAAGTTGGACTTGAAAGTCTTAATCTACAAACTGATTAAATAGTTCAGGATTGACAATGGAAAATTCAAAGGTCACAGGGAAATAGAAAGAATTTATAATTTAATATTTAAGGATTAAATAAGTCTATGTAAGTGCTAGGATGTAGTCTTGTTAAATTAAATGAGTTAAATTAAATGAGTAAAAAATGTAAGATTTGGCCCCAACTGTAATATATGAATAATGAGTAGGTTGTCTTTTAAAATACCAAAGGGCAGATCTAGAAGAAATCAGGGGCAGGTTTCAAGAATGTCAAACACCAAAGGAAAAATACTGAAGTTAAGTTGAATTATGATGGTTAGATAGAAATAGTGTCATATGAGCAAAAAGTGGGAGAAGGAAAGAAGGCAAAGGAAGGTGTGCAAGCAGAGACTCAGATATGCCAGTGAGGAGAGGTATGAGGCCTTTTCGTGCACCTTTCTCTCTCTGTCTCCGCCTCTTTCTCTCTCTCGTTCACACACACTCACACACACACACACACACACACACATCTAGGAGTACTTAATTCTGAGGGCTAGAGCCATAACACAATCGGGAGGGAGCTTGTCTTGCACACAGCCGAGCCGGTTTGATCCTCGGTATCCCATATGGTCCCCAGCACCGCCAGGAGTAATTACTGAGTGAAGAACCAGGAGTAATCCCTAAGCTTCGTTTGTTTGTTTTTTGTGACCCAAAAAACAAACAAACAAAAAAATAATTATTTTGTGTCTGCACTCAGGAATTACGCCTGGTAGGCTCAGGGGATGCCAAGAATCACACCAGCGGTATGCTAGGCAGATGCCATATCCGCTAGACTATCTCCCCAGCTGTATAGGAAGAAGCTATACTCTGAGAGTGCCTCCCTGGTTCTGAAGTGTGATTGATTTCAACTTGACAGTGTCCCTGAGAGAACTTGATCATCTTGGTGAATCCAGTTTTCCATAGTAATAAAGGAGCTGCGATTGTCGGGGAGCCGGGTAGGTCACCGACTGTATCAGGACAGAAGTTCTCTTCTACCTCCGAGGCCGCGGGGGTGGGGGGGGAGGGGGTAAACGGATGAAAGCTCACAAGTCCATTGCTGCTCCAAAAAGGCTTTTAATAGTACATAAGCTCTACCACTGCAATCCAATATTATGAAAGAACTCTAGCTCTGGTCAGAACTTAGACTATACAAGAGAGCCCAAGTCTCCCACCAAGAGAGAGGATCTCACCAGAGAGGAGTCCTACCCAAAAGAAGGGGGTGCCTCAAGTCAGTCCCCTTATATATACCAAAGTAATCCTAACTGTTGACAGTTGACAGGGAGGGTTCTGTCAACAAAGAACCCTAAACAGCTTCTAGATAGAAGAGTCACACCCAATTATAGGTATAAACAAAGGAATATGCCAAGGACTAATCCCTTCTTCTGAGATTATCTCTTAGGTAAAACACTGGAGAGGGGGGCTGGTAAAAGTAGTACACCTTAATTTCATGGGCTTCATGTAATCTAGATGGTACCCACAAGGTTCTTATTTATTATCTGCACCAGGGTGATTCTGAATATCTTGTTCTCCATATACTGAAAGGATCATGCTCGCCTGCTTGAGGGCAAACTAGTATGGTCCTTCCTATAGTCTTCCTATAGTCTCAATGTAGCCAGGGTGGTAGTCTCTGGTAAATTCTAACTGTCCCACGCTGGGTGCAGTGAGTATAAAGAGGAGCTGTGCCCAATCTAGATAACATAGAAGTCTTAGTAGATGTATAAGTCAGAAGTTATTCAGAGTCAAGGTGACTTCTGTAATTGCCACACCCCCTATCAGTGTTTACATAGAAGAGACATCTCATTAGAATGAACCTAGGCTTCTGAACATGTAAATAGATAAAGCTGGAGCAAAGCTCCCAAGCTAGCTCAGCCTGTCATACAACAGTGATAACAAAATAACTTCCCCCTTCCTTTAAGATATCCAAAATCCTTATCCCTTGAGTCTATGAATATATTACTTTATGAGGAAAAAAGAACTTTGTGGGTGTGATTAAACAAAAGGAGCTTAAGATAGGAAAACTGTCATGAATTGTCTTCTATGACCCAATCTAACCAAATGAGACTTAAAATCTGGGACACTTTCCAGTTGTGGCAATAGAAGGCTCCCACATCCTCTTGCTGACTGTGGGATGTCTGTGCAAGGACTGTGGCATGGGTTTCCAGGAGCTCCAGATAGAGAGAAAACAGAACTCTCTGCTCTACACTGTGCAAAACTGAATCTGTCCATACCTTAATGAGCAAGATGCAAACAATTCTTAGAGTCTCCAAATGGGAAGACAGCCGTAAGTGCTTTGATTTTGGCTTGGAGAGATCACAGCACGGCGTCTGATGTACAGAACTGTGAGATAACATATTTATCCTGATTAGGTCACTTTTTAATTTGTGTGGCACCTTATAGTACTTTACTTGATCACTTGAATCCCCTTATTCATCGATTTGCTCGAGCGGGCGCCAGTAACATTTCCTTATAGTACTAAAATGAACTTTAAGAATAATTTGCTGATGAAGATTGGACATTTTAGAGAAAACAACTTATTAAAAGTAAGAGGATTGTTGGTAAAGTGGCATGTGATTTTCAGACAGCTCAGGGGCAGGTGCGAATGTGCTAGTTCAGAGTAATCTAGGCAATGCAGGGCCTCCCAGCACAGCAAAGTGTCGAAGTGTCGTTAGGAGACTTCTGAGCACAGCTGGGGGTGACCCTGGTAGACCCCAAGAGCACTGGACCAGAAAAGTTGGCCGAATATTGAAGAGACAAAGCTGGCTGGTAGAGTATAACTGGAAGTGACCCTGGACTCCCTTCACAGAGCTTATGTGTCCTGACGTTTATCACATCTATAAAAGAAATGAACAATGGAATGCCACACAGTCTTTCATAAGATTACATGGAGGTAAAAAATCTCCCCAATTTTGTGCCTTAAAATAGAAATTATGTAATATGCAAAATGTGAATGCCAGTTTGACAGTCCAAAAAATGTATTAATCAACTAAAAAATCAAATCATTTTATGATAAAATGTCCACCCCAGACCGAGAATTGTTTTTTGTAATGAGAGCAAAAGTTTGAAGAGAAAATGAATGAGGTTAATCTCCATTGTTGTAGGAGATTGACAAAATTAAAATATGATGGGCCTCTTGGATTGTAGTCTGTGATTTTAAACTACAAAGTTCCTAGAGGAGATTTTGGTCTTAGTCCTGCAGAGTAATCCAGCTTATATAGCAGTCTTAAAATAATTTCTCAAGAAAAAGGAAGAAAAAGAAGAAAACCTGTCTCTGAATATTTCTCGGTTTTATAGCAAAGCTGAGTTTCATCCCATGCCTTTCTATTCTAGTCCTACATGGCCTACTGCTCTGGGAAAACTGTTTCTGACAGAGGCCTGAAAACAAATGAGAACTTTGCAATTTGCTGATATTCAGGAGGAGAGATCCTTCCCAGAATTTCCTTTTGGCAAAGGGAGATCTTTCAATTTACACAAAAGTGACTATGTTTTTCCTTTTCCTCCTATACCCTTGTGATTTACATCCTCGTTGACTCACTTCTTCCTGGTGTGTTAAAAATCAGGCCTAAAAATCTAGGATGACTAAGCGTCCTTTTGGCTCTTCTTCAGGCCTTGCTTCTTCATGTCCATGTCCGCTTTCTAGTTCCAGCTGTTTCACCCCATGACTAGTTTGAAAAATGGGGTTCATTCTGGGGTTATCCCTGTGGACCTATTCTCTCTGCGTGTGAGGAAGTAAAAACTTATTTATAGCACCAAAAAAAAAAAAAAAAACTGAATGGCATTTTCATGCGTAAGTTTTTTAACCTCTATTATATCTGTTAAAGAAATCAAATGCATTTTTTGAAACTTTAGCATGCAGGATAGCAAAAGTCAAGTTTTTAAAATGATAACTAGCCACTGGAGTGGCCTCTGGTGACCGCCAGCACAACTAGACTGACCACTGAATCATTAGGCCCTGCACTGGCAGCTGAATAGAGCTGGGACGGCCCTGGGACCCTAGATGCCCACAAAGCCCCATTCACAAAGATAATAAAATAATAAACAATGATTTTTTGGGAAAGTTTAAAGAAACAAAGTAAGTGCTTTTACAGTTAAAATTATAAAGAAAAGCAGAATATTAATTTAATGCTGCAAATCACTTGATCACTTGGGAATGTAAATTCCATAATCCATAACTCTCAGGTCTTATGGACTAATTTTGAAACTTTATGATTCCTGGATTTATTTTTGTTGTTTTTTTATCTGTACAGTAATTCTGGAGACACCCGCACTAAGTCAGTTGTAAAAGTGAAATTTTCGGCACTCTGAACAATTGTTTGCTCTCTGAAGTGGTTACTGAGGGTGAGAACTCTTATCTCATGCTAAACACTGCAGCTTTCTGGTATACATGCAAAAGTACATACGATAACTGAATGAGTAAAGTAATTTTAATAATCTACAATAACAAAAAAGTAAAATGTATTCTAATTTGGAGTGCTTACTGTAACTTTTCATTGGATGAGAGTTACAAGATTCATGAATAGAGAAAATTTGCTATTACATTGCATTCTATAGGAAGATAGAGATTGAGTTACTCCTTTCATGACTTATTAAAGGATTTGGAGTAGTCCTACCTGGTTTAATAAAAACTAAAAGTCAACAGTAATGCTGCTGAACTCTTCTATTGTAATATCCAAATACACTGAGTCTATTGGATAGGACAGTTGGGTGAGATGGGATTTGAGAGTATTTTGTTTTGATTTGTTTTATCTTCTTTTATTTCCTGCCTATGCACTCAGGAATTACTCCTGGCCGTGCTCCTGGCAAAATATGGGAATGCTGGGGACTGAACTTGGGTCAGCAGTGTGCAAGGAAAATGGCCTCCCTGCTGTACTATCATTCCCCCATATTATTTTTTTTAATTATCCAGAAAACTCCTGTTCATAGAGTTTAGATAAGCAAAATAGCTAGAATTGACAACGGACTCACTGGACTAATGGTTTTGACTAACTTCTTCGTCCTTTGCTTCTTACAACAGACTCTAGTTAGAACTCTGTAGTGAAAAAAAAATCGTTGAACTAAAACATGGAGATATTTATTTAAATACAAAGATTACTCAGAATTAAAACAATGATCAGGAAGTCCTTGAGAATAATATTATAGTTTATTACTATACGATTTAAATCTACTTTTTATTACTAATAAGATTTTCTGAGGTTGCATGAAACCAAAAAAAAAAAAACCTCATAAATAGGACTTTGTGATGAGAATAGTCTATCAGATTTAAATGAAACATTTGTTTTAAATGATCTATTTAAAACTTCAGCTGTATGACCCTCTCTTACTCTTACAAAGGCATGATTCTTTGCTAAGGGAAGCTAATTGCATGGAGAAATAAGGAATGAATATGAATCACTATTTTATTAATGAATTTCTATTGCCACTCATTGTCTGAGTCATCAAAATATGTATGGCTTTTAAGGAGCCTAATGTTTTGTTCTTTATTATGCAGAGCTAAAGAATTTTATACCATATGTCACTTATAAATGCCTACTATGAGTGGGAAGTATAACTAAAGACTGATCTGGGCAAACATTTCTGTACCTAATAATATAAATACTGTGAATGTAAGTGATTTAATAAAAAGCTTAGCTTGTTATTTTATAGTAATAAATACCACAAAGAGTCAGACTGTAGTTTGTAAAAGAACAAAGAACCAATATGCTTATAACTACATTGATTCATTAACTATTTTATAAAAACTATTATATTGAGGAAATTATTTTAAATAATTAAATATAAAAGGACTCAATATTACAAAATTGAATTATTTTAATCAAGTTGTCAGCTCTAATAACATAGATGATAATGTGTTTAGGATTTGAGACAAAGAAAACTGAATATATTTAAAGGACAATGGTAGCACAAAACATAGAAGTAATAAAGAGAGTATTCAATGATCAAGACAGCATTCTGGAAAAACTTTCCAAAGATGAATAATATGGCAAAATAAAAGTTAGGTTTATGACCTAATATTAGAATAAAATATTACCTGAACATTGATGCGCAAGGTCAAAGTTGCAAATCCATGGCTTTTACAGCATGGCCTTAGAGTCACAGCAGACATTTTTAAATTTTCAAAATCTTTTATCATTTATTAATATAGGTAATATATTATACCCTACATAATGCTAACCTAATAATTTTAACTACCCTGATACATAATACTACATTTATTTTAGGTACCCGCATTTGACATGTTCTTCAGAGTGATCTCTATTTTGAAGAAACTTGTATCACTTTCCCCCAACCTCAAGCTCTACTACAGAGCAGTTGTAATTAAGACAGTGTGGTATTGGTATAGAGACAGAGCCCTAGACCTATGGAATAGAACTGAATAACCTGAAACACACTCTCAAATATACAACCACTTAATCTTCGATAAAGGAGCAAAATATATTAAGTGGAACAAAGAAAGCCTCTTCAACAAATAGTGCTGGGAAAACTGGGCAACTACGTGTAAAAAAATGAACTTAGACCTCCTTCTAATGCCATGCACAAAAGTCAGATCAAAATGGATTATAGATCTCAACATCAGACATGAATCTATAAGGTCCATCGAAGAAAACATAGGAGAAACGCTCTACGACATCGAAACTAAAAGTATCTTTAAAGGGGACACACCACTGACCAAGAAAATGGAAGCAAAGATAAACAAATGGGATTATATAAAATTGAAAAGCTTCTGCACCTCAAAAGAAACAGTGACCAAGATACAAAGAAAATCCACAGAGTGGGAAAGGAATTCACCCAATACCCATCTGACAAGGGGTTAATATCCAGGATATATCAGGCACTGGTAGCACTCCACAAGAAAAAAGCAGCCAACCCCATCAAAAAATGGGGAGAAGAAATGAACAGAAACCTCCAAAAAGAAAAAATTCAAATAGCCAAAAGGCATATGAAAAAGTGCTCTTCATCTTTAATCATCAGGGTGACGCAAATCAAAACAACAATGAGGTACCATCTCACACCACAGAGACTGGCACACATCCAAAACAGCTGGCATGGATGTGGGGAAAAAGGGACTCTCATCCACTGTTGGTGGGAGTGCCGACTACTCCAGCCCTTTTGGAAAACAATATGGGTGTTCCTCCGAAAACTAGATATTGAGCTCCCATTTGATCCAGCAATAGCACTCCTTGGAATATACCCGAGAGACCAAATAACACATAGCAGAAACACTATCTGTACTTCTTTATTCATCTCTGTGCTATTCACCATAGCTAGAATCTGGAAACAACCTAAATGCCCGAGAACAGAGGACTGGCTAAAGAAACTGTGGTTCATCTACACTATGGAATACTATGCAGCTATCAGAAAAGATGAAATTATGAAATTTACCTGCAAATGGATGGACATGGAGACTATCATGCTGAGTGAAATTTGTCAGAAGGAAAAGGACAGATATAGAATGACTGCATTCATTAATAGGATATAAATAGATACCAGTGTTTTACTAAATGTGGGAAATGGTAATGGCAGATTAAAACTCACCATTGAGCATACACAAAGAGACTTAAGTGATAAAACTCTAAATATCTGCAGATATTTAAAAAAGAAGAGGGAGAGAGATGCAGAGACAGAGAGAGACAGAGAGAGAGAAAGAGAAGATACTGGGGTACCTGGTATTGAGGCAGCCTGGGGGGGTGGGCGGGAGGGGGGGGGGGTACATTGGTGGTGGAAATGGGGCACTGGTGGAGGGATGGGTGCTGGAATACTGTATTACCAAGGACCAATTATGAACACCTTTGTAATTGTATGTCTCAAGGTGGTATAATAAAAAATTAAAAAAAAAAACCAAAAATAAATGTTACATTGTAACCCTAAAAAAAAAAAATATATATATATATATATAAACAAAAGTAATGGCAATCAAGTATGATGTCTGCAGTGTTTATGCAATCTTGCCTTGTGACGGAAAAGTTGGGAGAAAGAAAATCATCTTTGATTTTGTAAGAAGTTACATGGAGAAAGAGAGATTTAGGGCCAGAGCCATAGCACAGCGGTGAGGCGTTTGCCTTGCATGCGGCTGACCTGGGTTGGATTCCCCGGCATCCCATATGGTCCCCGAGTGCCGCAGGAGTAAATCCTGAGTGTAGAGCCAGGAGTTACCCCTGAGCATTCTGACCCAAAAAAGCAAAAAAAAAAAAAAAGAGAGAGAGAGAGATTTAACTAATTTATACACCCTTAGTCATCATCTGTCGTAGCTCCTGTCATAGTTTGGTTAGCTGCTACAAATACTATAGACTGTAGTTTAAAGAACAAAAATCAATTCACTCATAGTTCTGAAAGCTATAAGTATAATATTAAAAGATATGCATGTATATCTCTCTTAATATTATACGTTGTATATATAAAATATATAATATGCTATACTATATGTTATATACATTATATTGCATAAAATATTATATGTAATATTTTATATACCTCAGTCTTCGTGGAGCCCCCCCCTCACACCGTGCCCCAGAGGACAGCCCCCAGGCCCAGCACTGAGCAGCCATGGTTTAGCTTCAATGGAAGGTGGGGTCTTGTTGGAGGACATGTTTAGCTAATCTGGGTGTTTTGTTGTTTTGCTCACTCCCAGCTTAATCTTATTTAAGCCAAGGTTCATTCTAATGAGATCTCTCTTCTATGTAAACACTTCTAGAGGGTGTGGCAGTTACAGAAGTCACCTTGATTGAATAACTTCTGACTTATACATCTACTAAGACTTCTATGTTTTCTAGATTGGGCACAGCTCCTCTTTATACCCACTGCACCCAACGTGGGACAGTTAGAATTTACCAGGAGACTACCACCCTGGCTACGCTGAGACTAAAGGAAGACTATAGGAAGGATCATACTAGTTTGCTCTAAGCAGGCGAGTATGACCCTTTCAGTACATGAGAACAAGATACTCAGAATCACACTGGTGCAGATAATAATAAGGACCTTGTGGGTACCATCTAGATTACATGAAACTCATGAAGTTAAGATGTATTACTTTATATCAGCCCCCTCTCTCTCCAGTGTTTTACATAAGAGATAATCTCGGGATTAGTCCTTGGTGTAACCCTTGTTTATACCTGCAATAGGGTGTGGCACTACACTCTGTTTAGGGTTCTTTGTTGGCATGACAACCTCCCGATTGGATTACTTTGGTGTATATAAGGGGCTGACTTGAGGCCCCTTCACCTTTTGCCTTTTGGTTCCTCAGCCTTCAGCTTTTGGCTTTTGGCTTTTGGCCTTTTGCTCTTTGGCCTTTGCTCCTTCTTCTGGGTAGGACTCAGCTCGGGTGAGATCCTCTCTCTTTGGTGGGAGACTTAGGCTCTTTTGTATGGTCTAAGTTCGGACCAGAGCTAAAGTTTGCTCATTATATTGGAATGTTGTGGAAGAGCTTTTGTACTATTAAAAGCCATTTTTTGGAACTGTACCGGACTCGTGAGTTTTCATCTGTTCTCCGGCGTCCTCGGAGGTAGAAGACAACCTCTGTCCTGACACTGTCGGGGACCCCGGCGGCGTTCCCGACAGGGGTCTAGTCCTGGCCAGCGGTTGTCCTGAGGGATCTCAGCCCCAGGTCCTCACCTGGCAGGCCTCTACCCCAGGCTCACTTAAGCAGTACCCCAAGGGACCATGAGAACCCAGGGGTGGAGTCTGGGCCAACTTCAAGGCCTAGATGCTGTGATACTCTGGGTGGTCTCAGACAAGGGGCAGAGCTGCTACTGGCTCTCCGTGTGCCCAGCCACTCATGAGGCGCCTGGGAGGGATGGCAGGTTCTAGCCCTGGCCCGCCACCCCAGCAGAGCCTCACAACAAGCCAGACGACCCCCCCCCACTCCATGAGTGCCTCCATTTTTCCACACTGGACTTCCCTCTTGTCAGAACTCCACCCAGCAGATGAGCCTATCACAGCCCGGTCGCTTGCAGCCACACGGTTCATCAATAAATGCTGGATTCTGAGATGACTACAAGAGTATGATACCCGCATGGCAGAGCCTGGCAAGCTACCCGTGTCGTATTTGATATGCCAAATACCAGTAACAATTATAGACCTCATTCCCATGACCTGATGGAATGGTTTGAGGCTCTTTATGTTCCTGGAGCAAGCAGGTGCCCTTGGGCTCTACTTGCATGAGACAGGTCATATGGAGATGTTACTGGTGCCTGCTCGAGCAAATCTATGATGAACGGGAAGACAGTGATACAGTGATATAAATGTTTGTATATTACATACATACACACACACACACACACACACACACACACACACACACACACACACATATATATATATATATATTGCTATTTTGGATAATACCCTGACATGCTCAGTGATTATTTCTGTTTTACACTCAGGAATTACTCTTGGCATTGCTCAGGAGTCCATATGGGATGCCAGGGATCAAACCCAGCTAGGTTATGTGCAAGGTAAATGCCTACCTGCTGTACTATCACTCCGGTCCCCAATATCAATATTCGAGCATGGTCAACTTCTAGTGAGGAATTCCCTTCTAGCTTCCAAATAGCTTTCTTCTCACTATCAGCTTAC
The DNA here is from genome assembly GCA_021461705.1 of Cryptotis parvus. NCBI lineage: Eukaryota > Metazoa > Chordata > Mammalia > Eulipotyphla > Soricidae > Cryptotis > Cryptotis parvus. The sequence continues at coordinate 18,583 of JAJIBD010012035.1, forward strand.
ATGGGTTTTGCTCAGTTTGAGTATATGTGTGTGAACATGCGTATGTTCTGAGAAAAGAGAGAACTCTTTCCTGTTCCTCTTTTTGTAAAAGAAATATTATCAGTAGCTAATAGACTTGTACTCTACCATTATAAACATATTTAACCGTAGTTACTTCCAAAACTCCTTATCTCTAAAAATAGTTTTATGAGGGCTTAATGTTTTAACATATGAATTAGAGAGGAGAGCAAATCCAGTTTATAGAAGCATTTAGTTTAAGGAAAGACTAAGATTAAGACTATAAAGACGTTTATAAAATTAATGAAAAATCTTTATAGTTTGAGTAAACGGTATTGTATCAAAAGTATGTTAACCCTAAAGTTAACATTTAACCAAAACCATACAATTTTTTAATGTTTGCAATTAACAAAAAAGGAGACAAGTAATTTAGTCCATCTGCAATTCTTTACCACTGAAATAATTCACAATGAGGTTTTTTTTTTCAAGATAAGACATTCAATGTATTTCTTTTTTTAAAAAATTGTATTATACTACCAGGAGATACACAATTACAAAGATGTTCATGAGTGGGTTTCAGTCCTACAGTGTTCCAGCACCCATCCCTCCAGCAGTGCCCATTTCCCACCACCAATGTCCCCTGTTTCCCCCCCACACACACACCGTTCCTCCAGCCTGCCTCTATGGCAGGCACTTTCCTCTTTTCCCTCTCTCTCTCTCTGCCTCTTTCTCTCTCTCTCCTTTCTCTTACACTTTGTGGCTTGCCATATACACATTTGTGTATATTTCTTTTTTTAAGCTCAAGAACAATCCCTTAGTATGGGTACTACATAAGAATATATAATAGATAAATGAATAACTGGAATGTAATCCGTCTCTTATTCTTACACATGGCCTAATACCCTAGCAGAAGTTTAATATATGGGTGCCGGAGTGATAACCTAGTGGGTAGGGCATTTGCCTTGCACGCTGGGCACATGCCGGCCTGGGTTCAATCCCGGCATCCTATATGGTCCCCCGAGCACCGCCAGGTGTAATTCTTGAGTACAGAGCCAGGAGAAACCCCTGAGCATTGCCGGGTGTGACCCAAAAAGCAAAAAAAAAAAAAAGAAGTTTAATATATGTCCATTATTTAGATTGATAGGAAAATCCAAATACATAGAACTGAGTTGGGGTGGGTGGAGAGGAATGAGTTGGAATGAGAGGGAACCCTAGGACATTGGTGGGGAAAGCTGTGACACTCTGGTGGCAGGTTCCGTTTGGAGATCTTCTATGCAGGACGCTGTCATTAATGTAGTCCCAGAGTATTCACTCCACTACCAGTGAACTAAGGTTCTTGCTGCTGTAGACTCATAGTCCATGGTGGGGGGTGGGAGGAGGAACAACTAAGGGTAGGAAACCTAGAGACAATACAAATTTCTATAATGTAATCATAAAACCAATATTAAATGTAATCATAAAACCGAGAGCCTTTACTGACTCTCACTGTGCCCAGCCGCTCATGAGGTGCCCGGGAGGGCTGGCAGGTTCTAGCCCTGGCCGCCACCCCAGCAGAGCCTCACAACAAGCCAGATGAGCCCCCACTCCATGAGGACCTCCATTTTCCACATCTGGACTTCCCCTCGTCAGAACTCCACCCAGCAGACCAGCCTATCACAGTCCGGCTCATCGAGATCCACCCTGCTGCAGTCTTTTTTTAATCAGCCCAGGTATGCTGATCCAGAGACGACATGGGGCAGAGCTGCTACTTACTCTCACTGTGCCCAGCCACTCATGAGGTGCCTGGGAGGGATGGCAGGTTCTAGCCCTGGCCCTCCACCCCAGCAGAGCCTCACTACAAGCCAGACGACCCCCCACTCCATGAGGACCTCCATTTTCTTTTCTTTTCTTTTTTTTTTTTTTTTTTTTTTGCTTTTTGGGTCACACCCGGCAACGCTCAGGGGTTACTCCTGGCTTTGCACTCCATTTTCCACATCTGGACTTCCCCCTCGTCAGAACTCCACCCAGCAGACCAGCCTATCACAGCCTGGCTCATGCGGCCACAAGCCGCCTTGTTTCATCATAAATGCTGGATGTTGAGATGACTACAAGTGTATGCTATCCGCACGGCAGAGCCTGGCAAGCTACCCGTGTCGTACTTAATATGCCAGATACCAGTAACAATTATAGACCTCATTCCCATGACCTGATGGAATTGTTTGAGGCTCTGTATGTTCCTAGAGCAAGCAGGTGCCCTTGGGCTCTACTAGCATGAGACAGGTCATATGGAGATGTTACTGGTGCCCGCTCGAGCAAATCGACGATGAACGGGAAGACAGTGATACAGTGAAAGTCCAACTGTGTCCTTAGTGCATTAATGACAAAAATCCCTTTGTTTCAGATAAATAAAATAAAATTGATGCTGAGTAGACCTGGAAAGGTGAAGTATTTATTAAAATATCAAAATTACATGGTCAACAAATTTAGAGATGTTGAATTCCTATGGGTATAGAGGGCTATATTATTTCCATTTTCCCAAACTTATAAGAAAACTATATATAATATATGCTATATTCTTCCTTCAAGTTAGTAGGGGGCCCATAACAAAGAGATGTCAATGATAGGAGGGCAGATATTATTCAATTCACTTCAAACATTGGTTGTTAAATTTTTCTAGCATGGCCTTGAAACTGTCTCTTCACTGCAGCCAATGACACTCTAAGTTGAAGACTACTTTTAATAAAATGTTGAAGTTAAGTTGTAAGAGGCTCACCTAATGTGAATTTGTGTGAGTTATAAGGAAATATGTATTAGTAAAAGCACATAGATATCAATAATCAGTTACTTCATATTGATTAATACATTACCTTTTACATGTGTGAAGAGGTAATTTGTCCCAGGCTACCAAATTGATTTAATAATCTTTAATGAGTCTTGATCTATAGTTTTGAAAATACCATATAGAAAAAAATTTGATTTCTGTTGCAGGACCCCTAAGGGCCGCTGCATCTCTCTCTGAATTGCCTCCCAAAATCCACTCCATAGATAAGGGGGTAGTCTAAATGTGGCAGTTTATCTGACCATGTATGCTGTACTTATTGGTATAAATATTCTCCCATGCTATCACAGTCATTGGGACTAGCTAGATCTTACCAGCATATTAGCCTGGCCACGTAAGGACACCCCTAAGTAATTAGACCAGAGAGAAATGCTGTTTGCTTCCAAACAAACAAGCATGGCTCCCCTGATAAAATATAAAACTACGATGAAGTAGAGGAGACTTGTGAAGGCTTGGAGAAATATTTAACTGGCATTGGTGTTGGTCCTTGGTACAGTGACATGCCATCTCAGAAACCCCCCTTCTCTACATTTCAAAGGCCTTCCGGCCCAAAACATTAGCACAGTAAAGTCCCTAGGTGAGATGGCGGGAGGGGTTACCTGAGGGCATTGGACCCTCCCTGCTTTCCATAACAATGGGAGGAAGGTCTGAGTTGGGGGGTATAAACTTGCCGATTCCCGCCTCCCGGGCTTTTTCTTCCCGTGGGATCTCGCCTTGTGAGCGCTTATTCCCCTTGGAAGTTTCACACGCGGGTGGCGCCATCTTGGCCTACACGTGGCTGGGGTTCTAGCCTGGAATCCTAAGCATCGGGTTTTTCCTTTTGCTGATTTGTATGCCTGAACCTGTGATAAGTAAAGTGTTTTTAAAACCGCATCGGACTCCTGAGTGTTCATCCATTCCTCGCCTGCTGGGAGGTAGAAGGGAACTTCGCTTCCCGGCACTGTCGGGGGACCCCAGCGGAGCGCCCCGACCGATTTCAACTAAGTTAATGAATTTTTTGCCATTATAACCTGAATCACATTCTTAAAGATTCGGGGCTATCACTCATGGTAGTCATTAGATGATTCCATTGTTTTATGTAGCTAAAGTTTACTTTGCAATCCTCATTGATTGCTAACAATGATAGACAACTTTGGAGAATTTAATTCCAAAGTGAGGTAAATGCTATTAAAATGTCATGAATACTAGTAGACAAAGAAAAGGAGGTAACGATTTTGAGATGAACATCTTTCTTGACTTTCGATATCTGAGGTTGCCTTTAGGATATCATTTTCATGCATGCTCTTCAGTCTGCGGATTCTTTTTTTTTTCCTTGCCATGGGCAAATTTTTTTTTAAACATTTTATTTTATCACTGTGAAATATACAATTACATTGTTCACGTTTGGAGGTTTTGGTCACACAGTGTTCCAGCACCCCGCCCTCCACCAGTGCCCATCTCCCACCACCCATGTCCCCAATTCCCACCCCCTCTCGTAGCCTGCCTAAATGGCAGGTTCTTTATCTCCTCTCTCTCTCTCTTTCCTTCTCCTACACATTGTGGGTTGCGCTACATACACTTAGAAGCCATCATTTGCATTTTTTGCCTGTATTTAATGCTCAGTTCTATGTTGGTATCAGACACTTTTGACATTTATTCACACATGTTCCCTTCTCTATCTTACCTAATCTCTGACTCCCACACATTTGTGGTAATTTCCACCTTTGGTAAGATCACTTGGTATATTTATGTCATGCAAATAAATGCAGTCATTCTATGTCTCTCTCTTTCCTTCTGACTAATTTCACTCAACATGATTCTTTCCATGTCCATCCATTTATAGGCAAAGTTCATAACTTCATTTTTCCTAACAGCTGCATAGTATTCCATTGTGTAGATGTACCACAGTTTCTTTATCCAGTCATCAGTTCTCGGGCATACTAGTTGTTTCCAGGTTCTGGCTATTGTAAATAGTGCTGCTATGAAAATAAAAGTGCGGATTGTGTTTCCTGTGTGTTTGCTGTGTGTTTTTGGCTTCCTAGGTATATTCCCAGGGAGTGGTATGAGTCTGCGGACTCTTATATTTCTCTTCTTCTTGTGGGTTGCCTTGAACAATCTGGCTTGGTATCTCAAGATTACTAATTTTGCCGTTATTCATCTCTAAGGATTTGAATTCTCCCAAATAAAGATGCAGTCCTTTATATATTGACCCTATATTAACTCAACTACTTTCCAGTCCCAAATTTGTTAATTTTTAAATAATTAACAAGTATTAAATTAAATGCTTCTCAGAACTGCAGAATATTTAACTTATAGGGCAGAAAGCTCTATCATATGTGAAAAAGTGTCCTCTGGAGTCCTAGGTATACCTTAAGATTAAATCTGAATCAGTTAACCTTTCTATCTCTGGGATTCAAATTATTTTAACCCAATGGAGTAATTTTGCCTAACTTCTCTGTACTTGCACTCTAAGGAAGGTTTTAAGTCAAAGAGCTAAGCAAGGGTTTCACCAGTAAGAATTACTTGTTTATTTTTATTTAACTGTCTTAATATGTCAATGTAACATAGAAGATTCAGCTAGGAGGTTTGACCTTTTCTCACTGGTTAAAATCTTCTAACCTAGAATCTTCTAGGTCCAAGCAGAGAGTTCAAAAGACTAGTATGCATGTATTAAATGTTAGGCCCATATCCAATCCCCAGCACCTCCTGGATCTTGAGAGGGAGTGAACTGAATAATGTACAGGGCACAGAGGGATTATGTGGGATGCCCTCGACTGCCGCGGTGAAGAATGACCACAACAGGATTCTTCCTAGAACACGCTTTACTGGAGCTCCTGAAGCTTGAAACTCAAAATGGCGAAAGGACCCCGACACTCTGTGCTAGCTGCCTTTATACTGTGCTGATAGGTGTGTCCGTTTCCCATTGGCTGGCACAAATGGTGTGGGTCGAGGTGTCCACTTCCCATTGGCCGGCGCAGGTGGTACGAGCTCATACGAGCTGATGAAACATGCCCTGATTGGACAAAGCCCAATCACACCATGCCAGGGACTCTGCGCATGCACAGGACACAGGACCCCTGCGCATGCACGGGAAGGCAACGCGTGGCAGTGGGGGAGTCCAGCACAAATGGCGACCAACAGGATTAAATCCTAAATGCAATTTTGTGGGACCAAAATGATCCCTATCATAAAATAAAAACTCTTTGATGTCACTTACTTTGGGGAAATGATTAATAAAAGTTCTTGCCAACATATTTAAAAGCATATGCTTTCATGCATTTACGTGAAGATATCATATTCTGGGGATTTATACAACAGGAAAAGAAAAACAATTTCAACTCCTAGATTAAAAGCAACAGTATAAATAAGAAAAACTCATTTAAGACACTATTTTAGAGTTTGATTTGATTTACAAAAGCATGGCTTATGAAGACAGGAGTTGACACAATCTCATCAAAGCTTTTAAAGATAGTGAAACAGAAATCTTGGTAAAATTTAATGTGCCATCCTTAGGGGAATTATTCCATTTGCAGAAAAAGAATTCCTACTCCTGCTAGTTACTACCTTGATCATGATGGGTAATTATTATTTAAGGCCACTGGTAGCTGCGTGAACTAGAAACAAAAGTAATTGGGTTGTTTCAGCCATAATGGCTGCTGACATATGGAAGGAAGTGTGGAGTTTCAGAGTTATGAAAGGGAAACCACCTGCAGTGCTCTATGCATGGGAGTCTTCAGTGCTTACCCATGGAGAGCAAACAGGCATCAGAATTAGATTCAGGCATACCGTGAAACTGAATTCAGGACCTTTTCCCCAAATAAATGAAAAAAATCATCAGAGAGACTTTCTAGAAGTATAGATACCTGATTACTCTGATATCCTGATCTCAGTCAAGCCGGATTGTAAAAACTGATTGAATGTCTAGACTGAAGGCAAGGAGTCAGAGATAAACTCTACACTAGGACTAAGGTGAGGAAAGTAGAAGTAGAAAGCAGTGGCAAGATTGGTTGTATAAAAGATGAAAATGCAAAATTAATAGAAGGAAACAACCAATTACAGAGAAAATTGAATAAGCAAAAAAGTGAGAAATAATTCCAAGTTTCCTATTATGACAGATAGATAATGAAACTGTTATAAGAAAATAGCAAATAATGGACTGGGGGATAATCATAGTCACTTCTGAAACACTGAGTTAAATTTTGAAGAGATGCAATTCATGATGATTTTGAAAACAAGTTCAGAACTTAACTTGTGATGCAGTAATAAGATCAAAGCTCTCAATAAGTTAGGCTATGCAATAATAGGCCTGTGAAAAAGACTCAGAGGGCTTCAGTGCATGCTTTGCATGTGGGAGCCCCAGGCTTGATCTTCATTATATAGTCCCCAGAGTACTGCTGGGCATGACCCCACCAAAAAAAAAATAAATAACTAAAAGTATAGCTGACATTAAAGCATAATTTATTTTGTATCAATACAGTTATATCATTTGTATCACATGTCTTCCCATTGTTCATTGATTTGCTCAAGCAGGCGCCAGTAACATCTCCATTTGTTGGGAATGAGGTACATTATTGTTATTGCTTTTGGCATATTGAGTACACCATGGGAAGGTTGCCAGGTTCTGCTGTGGCTCTGGGTTCATCCCATGGGGCCCAGTCTTTTTCTATGTCAGACCATCAACCATACCGGGTCCACAGGGCAGAGCCCTGGGTGTAGAGAAGCCTGTCTCCTGTCTGCCACCTGCCCATGCAGCTGGGCACCTCAGACACACCTACAGCACCTTGAGCGGAAGGTGGCTCCAGTTATATAATAACTTCAAATTAATTTAATAAGAAAAGCCACTTAATCACTTGACATCCTGTTATTCATCGATTTGCACAAGCGGGCGCCAGTAATACTTCCATTTGACCCTATCACGTGCCAGTGTAGCCCAATGACATCAGGTTGTTTCAGGAATGCGAAGAGCCTCAAACCGTTATTCAGGGTCTTAACAAGGAAGTCTGACCATCTTGTAGGTGGGTGGCCATGTGACCTTTTGATATCCGGTGGGATCCAGTTGGCAACAGCTCTGATCCAGTGGTCGCCTTCAATTTGCATTACATGTCCAGCCCATCTGATTTGTAATGCCTTGGCAAATGAGACAGTGCCCCCTGATTTTGGAACAGCAATGGAGGTCAAACTCCAGATTCCTTGTCTCACCTGAGTGAGGCGTGATATTCCAAGGATGGCTCTTTCGATTCCTCTTTGGGAGACCCGAATAGCATTCTCATCCTGTTTTCGTAGGGCCCAGGTCTCTGGGATGTATGTTAATGCAGGGAGAATGGTGGAGTTGAAGAGATGTGCCTGGAGCCAGAGGTTCTTTGTTTTGCTGTCCCATGCGTGTTCAATATACCAAAACCAGGAATAAAAAATGTTTATCTTCCTGACCATGATCACTTGATCACTTGATCACTTGAATCCCGTTATTCATCGTTTTATCTCGGTGAAGTCTATTTCCAACTCCTCCCGGGGCCCTCCCCGGTCCTGAGTACTTGCATGCTGTAGCCGTCCTTTCCCTGATGTCATAGCCTGGCACCCGTTGCAGCGGTCGACAATTAGCTGGGCTTCTTGGGTCTGTTGCGGGAATCGGAGCATAGCAGTCTCTAGCAAGGCAAGCATTTTCTTGAGTCCAAGGTGGGTGGCTTGATGCAGGTTCTTCAGAATGTGTCCTCCCAATTTAGCAGGCAAAAGTAGTCGATTACTGTCTGACCAGCCTTGCTCGTTAAGTCTGGGTAGATGTTGTTTTTGTATCCATTTCAAATCCCCGAAGAGTACTCGGGACTTTGGGGAAGCTCCGGTGCTTCAGGAGCAGGCAAAGGTCGGGCGACAGCTAAAATTGGGGCTGCTGCCGGCATAGGGAACACTGCCGCTGCCTTTGCTGTGGCATCCGCTTTCGGTTTCCCTCGGCTTCCGGTGTTCTAGCAGACTGGTGGCCCGGTACATGGACTCACAGCTACTGCCTTGGGTTTCCCCATGGCAGTCAGCAGTCGCTGTACCTCCTGCAGGTTCTGCAGTTCTTTTCCTTCTGCCGACCGAAAGCCTCTTTCTCGATAGATTGCCCCATGCACATGCACCCTCCCGAATGCGTGCCTGCTGTCTGTGTACACTGTCACCCGCTTTCCCTCCGCTCTCTCCAAAGGCTCTGCCAGGGCGATTAGCTCTGCTTTTTGGGCTGAAGTTCCTGGGGGCAAGGGGGAACTCCAAACCACTATTCCGTCTTGGTCCACTACTGCTGCCCCTGCCCGATGCACCCCCATTATCTACAAAACTACCTCCATCAGTAAACCATACCAAATCAGAGTCGGGAGCTTACTGTCCTTCATGTCCGGTCTAACCTCGGAGAGGATTTCCCCGGCAGTCATGTACAGGAGCTTCCTGATCTGGGGTGGGCAGGAGTGTTGCAGGATTAAGCACAGTGGGTTCTGCAAAGGTGAGTCTGGGGGGAGTCAATCAACAGTCCCTGATAAAGAGTCAATCTGGAGTTAGTCATCCACCTTCCGGGGGCTGCCGCAGCACTCTCCCTCAATGGCATGAGGGGTGATCAATGTTAGATTTTGCCCAAAAAGTTAATTTGTCTGCGCTCCTTGACCAAGAGGGCATCTGCTGCTATAATTCGGAGGCATGGGGGCCATCCAGCAGCTACAGGGTCCAGTCTCTTTGACAGATAAGCTACCGGTCGCTTCCAGGTCCCAAGTTGCTGAGATAATACTCCTTTTGCTATTCCTTTCTTTTAGTCCACGAACAGAGTGAACGGTTTTGTGGCGTCTGGTAAGGACAGTGCAGGTGCCAGTAACATTTCCATTGGACGCTATCAAGTGCCAATGTAGCCCAACGGCATATGGTTGATTCAGGAATATAAAGAGCCTCAAACCGTTCCTTCAGGGTCTTTACAAGGAAGTCTGACCATCTTGTAGGTGGGCGGCCACGTGATCTTTAGACATCCACGTGGGATCCAGTTGGTAATGGCTCTAGTCCAGTGGTTGTCTCCTAATCGCATTATATGTCCAGCCCATCTAATTTTTGATGCCTTGGCAAAAGAGACAGCATCCCTGATTCTGGAATACCGATGGAGGTCAGAACTCTGGATTCCTTCTCTCACTTGAATGAGGCGTGATATTCCAAGCATAGCTCTTTTGATTCCACTCTGGGAGACCTGAATAGCATTCTCATCCTGCTTTCGTAGGGCCCAAATCTGAGGCGTATGTTAATGCAGGGAGAATGGTGGAGTCGAAGAGATGTGCCCGGAACCGGAGGTTCTTTGTTCTTTTAGCTATTTCTTCGATGCCTTTGAAGGCATTCCATGCTGCTCTCTTCCTCCTGCGCTGCTCAGGTTTTAGGTCTTTCATCATGTTGACTTCTCGACCTAGGTACACATAACTGCTGCATTCAGAGACGTTTGTTCCATTGAGAGTAAATAGGGCCTCAGGGACTAGTACATTTTGCAAGAATATAGTTTTCTTCAGATTCAGCTGTAGACCTATCTTTCTACATTCTCGGGCAAAGTCAGCTAGCATCTGTGCCGCTTGGCTAATGTTTGGTGTTATTAGAACGATGTCATCAGCGAAGCAGAGGTGATGTAGTAGCCATCTATCTTCACCCCCCCATTCCTTCCCATTCTAATTGTCGCATGATGTTCTTGAGGGTGGCGCTGAAGAGTTTTGGTGAAATGGTATCACCCTGTTGAACCCCTCTTTTGATATAAATGATCATATCTTTGTAGAATTGTGAGATCCTGGTGGTGAATCCGTAATACAGCTCACGAAGCATGTTGATGTATTGGGTTTGAACACCCTGTTTGGCTAGGGCTTCGATGACTGCTTCAGTCTCCACAGAATCAAAGGCATTCTGTAAATCAATGAACGTGAGACAGAGCGGCATCTTGTACTCCCTAAAAACCTCAATGAGCTTGGTTACTGTGTGGATATGGTCATTGTGCTGAATCCTTTCCGGAAGCCAGCATGCTCGCATGGTTGTCCCTTCATCTAGTGTTCTGCTAATCCTGTTCAGGATGACTCGTGTAAACAGCTTGTAGATGACGGACAACAGGCAGATGGGGCGATAGTTGCCGATGTCGTGAATGTCTCCCTTCTTGAACAGTAGAACTGTCCTGCTGGTTTTCCATTGGGAGGGTACCTTGCATTCGGACAGGTAGCGTGTGAAGAGCCGAGCTAGTGTATTGATGAGTACCGACAGCAGATTCTTCAGGTGTTCAAGTCTGACTTTGTCTGGGCCTGGTGCTGTTCCCTCTTTACCGACGAGAGGGCATGTTGGATTTCAGAAGGGAGAACGTTGGGAATGACATATCCAACCTGTGGAATTTGGTATGTGGGCAGGTGGATGTGGCTATCAAAGAGATTTGAGTAGAAGTCCTGGATAATCTTCTCCATTGCCTTTCTGGAAGATGTGATAGATCCATCAGGCGTCGGAGGGCAGTCATCTTGGTCTTATAGTTGGTGAAGGACAGGCGGGCAGTGCGAATGCTTTTTCCCGGCTTCTGCTGCATCTTCCAGTATTTTTGCTCTTCTGTCTTTGAGGTCTTCTTTTATCACTGCTCTGCACCGTTTAGCAAGCGTGGACATTAGCATTTGGTCTCCTGAGGCTCACGCCTTGCCATCTTGGTGAATGAGCTCAAGAGTTTCTGAAGACAGGCGTCCTTTTGTTTCTTTCTCTCTCTTGGCATTCTTTGCATATCATGGAGGTGCTGAACCAGTCGGTTGTATTCTTCATTGATGTCGCCAATGGTGGTATCTTTCCATGTTGCTGCAAAGGTGCCAAAGAGTTCCCAGTGGTGGTCGCTCTGGGAGTTCTCTTCTTAAACTTTGCAGCCTTTTCTCCCCGTTGCGGGAAGTAGAATTTTGCACGAAGGAGACGGTGGTCCGATCCTGTTTGGAATTTGGGGACGACAGCAATATTGGTCAGACAAAACTGTCGATTGATGATGTGGTCAATTTCATTTTGGAACTTTCCACCAGGAGATTCCCATGTCCAACGCTTTCGCTTCAGCCTTCTGGAACTGTGAGTTCCCGTGAATGGTCTTGGTGGACATGATGAACTCAGATACTCTCTCACTCTGTTCGTTCCATTCTACGCCATGGGTCCTGATGTGGAGTTCTTCAGCCGATCTTCTCTGTCCTATCTTGGCATTAAAATCACCGACTATGATCTTGTAGAAGGTGTGATCTTTTTATAGAACTCCTCCAGTTCCATGTAGAATTTCTCAATTTTCATCTCCTTTTTATGTGGATGTTGGTGCATAGACAATGAAGATAGAAATTGCTGGCAGCCGGCCACATCTCTTCAATTGTAATCTTCTTATTTGGTTTGTTAGGCATTCAAATGAATCAATGTTGATGGCCATGTTCAACAATGTTGACAATGACACCAATGCCATAGACGCCTCTTTCTTCGAATGTTCCAAGAAACAATTCTTCTCCGGTGTCAAATACAGCATGATGCGACTGACGCCTCCTCGTCTCAGTCAGACCAATGATATCGTACTTGATCTTTTGTGCTTGCACCATCAGATCCTCAATATATGCTTCCGATGCCAGCGCCGTGCATTGAAAGTACTGTTAGTCATTTTAGTCCTTCTTTGTTTTGGCAGCCTAGGATGGCCGTAAAATTTTATCAGGCACTGCTTGTTAGCCTTTCTTACTGCTGCCGTATTAAGAGCTCTTTTCGGGGTCAGGAAAATAAACAATTTTTTGTTACTGGTTTTGGCATATCGAACACGCATTGGTCAGCTTGTCAGGCTCTGCCATGCGGGCGCTATACTCTCATTACTTTGTGGGGCTCTCTCAGAGGGGGTGGGTAGAATATTCACAGAAATTTGGAGGTAAATTGCATGGTCCACACAGCAGCTGCGCAACGGGATAGCTGGTTTCTGCTCTGCCGGGTGTATCTGTTGCTCAAGCATTCCTGGGCTTGAAATTCTCTCTCTCTGAAGGGAGGGTCTCTGCAGGGTGGGTCATTGTAGGCTGGGTTTCTGACAAGCCGGGTTGGAGACTGGATTAATCTGTTGGGTGGAGATCTTAGGAGCTGTGGAGTGTGGATGATGAAGATCACTGCCAGAAAGGTGTGGGGTTTTCTCTGGGCTCTTCCGAGGTTCCATCGGGATGGTGGGCTCGGGTTGGAAATTGCTCTCTTGGTCCATTGTATCTCACAAAACTAATGTGTTCCAAATGAGGTTAAATGAATATCTCTAATGTTCAGACTTTCCTTTGACATTCATCCTTCTATTATATCAACCACTAATTTTTTAGTGCTACATAGATCAGGAACAATGTAGAGTTGTGAAAAAAATACTCTTATTTCAAATTTATTACCTTTTCAATATATCACATATCTACGCCTTGGCTGGTTTCTGCTCTGCCGGATATATCTGTGTCTCTCTCTCTCCTGACCATGAAAGAGTCCTAATACAACAACGATAACGACGAACAGAAAGGGCCATACTAAACTGCCAAAACGAAGAATGACTAAACTGACTGTCTGTACTTTCAACACATGTACGCTGGCATTGGAAGCATATATCGAGGATATGATGGTGCAAGCACAAATGATCAAGCACAAGGAAAGCCAATTAAGAAAAAATTCATCTTTGTAAAGCTCATGTAGGAATGATGATTGCAAAAGAACAAGTTAGGAAGGTAGCAAAGAGGAGAAGGTAAACATGAGTCATGTGATATAAGACACACTAGGTCTAATAATGGACATCCATATCTGAGTTAATAGAGACTTCCCTTTATAAACTAAATTCTCTCTAATAAATAAATTTCAATGCCCTTGAAAACCTGGATATTGAGTCTGACATTAGACCAACTACACCATAATGATCATTGTAGTTGTAACAAACTGGGGAGGTTCATGGGGAATGAGGAGCTATAAAGTCACATTAGATCTCACTACTGAATATACACATAGGTGACTGCATCATAAACTGTAAGGAAAGTCACAAGGTATAGGAGAAGAGAGAGAGAAATACAGAGACAGAAATAGAGATAGGGGGCCGGAGCGATAGCCTTAGAGGGTAGGGCATTTGCCTTGCACGTGACAGGCCTGTGCGAGCCTGGGTTCGATCCCCGCGATCCCATATGGTCCCCCAAGCACCGCCAGGAGTAATTCCTGAGTGCAGAGCCAGGAGAAACCCCCGAGCATTGCTGGGTGTGACCCAAAAAAGCAAAAAAAAAATAGAAATAGAAAGATAAGAGACTCAGAAGCATGGGGGAGAGCTGCCATCTGGCTCTCCCTTAGCTCAGCTAACCATGAGGCTCCCAGTAGGCAAGATGGGTTTTGGGAGTGGCCCATCATCTCTGTAGGGCCTTGGAAGCAGCCAAGAAGGGACTCTCTCACCATAGGAGCCACCATATTCTCAGTCCGAACCCCACAGCTCATCAGAATCCTTGAAAGAGAGATGCTTATCTCAAGACCAGCTCAGAGCAGCAGAGTGGTATTCCTGGAGATGGAGCTGGGTTCCCCATTTCCCTTTCTGACCCATTCCCAGAGGCCTGGTGAAACCACCCATGAACTGCCTCAGGGCTCTCAGTCATGATGCAGAGACTCAGAAGCACAGGGGAGAGCTGCCATCTAGCTCTCTCCTAGCTAAGCTGACCATGAGGCTCCCAGGAGGCAAGATGGGTTTTGATGTGGATCTATCACCTATGTAGGGCCTCAGAAGCAGCCAGATGATACTTGCTCACCATTTTCATGGTCTGGACCCAGTACCTCAAATTAGTGGAACCAATCATGTTCTAGAATATATTACAATTCACAATGTGTAAGAAAGGGAAGCGAGAAGGAGAGAGAGAGAATGAGAGAAAGGAGATAAAGAACCTGCCATGGAGGCAGGCTCGGTGAAGAGGGAAGGAGGTGAGAATATTGGTGATGGGAGATGGGCAGGGGTAGAGGGATGGGTGTTGGAACACTCTAAGAAGGATGGAAGAGACTCACAGACATGGGGCAGAGCTGCTACCAGCTCTCCCTGTGCCCAGTCACTCATGAGGCACCCGGGAGAGATGGCGGGTTCTAGCCCTGGCCCACCACCCCAAAGAGCATCGCAACAAGCCAGACGATCCCCCACTCCATGAGGGCTGCCATTTTCCACATTCGGAATTTCTTCTCATCAGAACTCCATCCAGCAGATGAGCCTATCACAGCCCAGCTCATCCAGACCTACCTGCAGCAGTCTTTTTCAAGTCCAGCCAAGGTATGCTGCTCTAGAGACTCACAGACATGGGGCATAGCTGCTACTGGCTCTCCCTGTCCCAGCCACTCCCCGAGGCACCTGGGATGGATGACAGGTTCTAACCCTGGCCCACCACAACAGCATAATGTCGCAACAAGCCAGTTGACCCCCCCAACTCCACGAGGACCACCATTTTCCACATCTGGACTTCCCTCTCTTCAGAACTCCACCCAGCAAACAAGCCTATCACAGCCCGGCTCATCTAGACCCACCCTGCAGCAATCTTTTTCAAGTCTGGCTCAGGTATGCTGCTCCAGAGACTCACAGACATGGGGCAGAGCTGCTACGGGCTCTCCTTGTGCCCAGCTGCTCACGAGGTACCTGGGAGGGATGGACAGGTTCTAGCCCTGGCCTGCCACCCCAGCAGAGCCTCACAACAAGCCAGTCGACGCCCCACTCCATGAGGGCCACCATTTTCCACATCCGGACTTCCCTCTTGTCAGAACTACACCCATCAGATGAACCTATCACAGCCCGGTTGCTTGCAGCCACACGGTTCATCAATAAATGCTGGATTTAGAGATGACTACAAGAGTATGCCACCTGCATGGCAGAGCCTGGCAAGCTACCTGTGTCATATTTGATATGCCAAATACCAGTAACAATTTTAGACCTCATTCCCATGACCTGATGGAATGGTTTGAGGCTCTTTATGTTCCTGGAGCAAGCAGATGCCCTTGGGCTCTACTAGCATGAGACAGGAAATATGGAGATGTTACTGGTGCCAGCTCGAGCAAATCAATGATGAACGGGAAGACAGTGACAGTGATACAGTGAAGAAGGATGAAGACAAACTTGAGCCAATTAGTTATTTATACAAGTAATGTTGCTTCTATCTTATTAAAATAATAAATAGAAAACCAGGAAGATAAAAATCCAGTTTTCTGGTTCAGAAGGTTACTGAACATCTTGGAACACATTTTACCTACCAAGTCATATGCCTTATTGGAGATGAGAAACAGGTTCTAATAGATCAAAGTGTCTAAGAATTAATGTCTTTAGCAGAGTAGAACTTCAGGTCTAGCAATTATATACACGAACAGTTATTTCTAAAGATAGTGTAATCACAGTTCTAAGGGAAGTAAGGCAGCAAAGCATTTGAAAGGTCCATGCTGAGGCCACGGACTCAGCAACAACTTGAATAACTTATCATTAAAAAAATAAATTCTTATTTAATTTGTGTGAAATCTAGTCATCAATATTCATTTGTGCCTACCATATGACTAGGCAGTTCAAATTCAAGCAATAGCAGCAAAAACCCTCAATCTCTTTTTTGTTTATTATTGATTTTAATAAGCTTAACTAAATATTTTAATTCTAATAACTCTATTAAAGGACTAGTAATGTACATTTTTGGTATACTGTTGGAGGACATGTTTAGCTAATCTGGGAGTTTTGTTGTTTTGCTCACTCCCAGCTTAATCTTATTTAAGCCAAGGTTCATTCTAATGAGATCTCTCTTCTATGTAAACACTGCTAGAGGGTGTGGCAGTTACAGAAGTCACCTTGATTGAATAACTTCTGACTTATACATCTACTAAGGCTTCTATGTTTTCTAGATTGGGCACAGCTCCTCTTTATACCCACTGCACCCAACGTGGGACAGTTAGAATTTACCAGGAGACTACCACCCTGGCTATGCTGAGACTAAAGGTAGACTATAGGAAGGATCATACTAGTTTGCTCTAAGCAGGCGAGTATGACCCTTTCAGTACATGAGAACAAGATACTCAGAATCACCCTGGTGCAGATAATAAGGACCTTGTGGGTACCATCTAGATTACATGAAGCTCATGAAGTTAAGATGTATTACTTTATATCAGCCCCCCCTCTCTCCAGTGTTTTACATAAGAGATAATCTCGGGATTAGTCCTTGGTATAACCTTTGTTTATACCTACAATAGGGTGTGGCACTCCACTCTGTTTAGGGTTCTTTGTTGGCATGACAACCTCCCAATTGGGTTACTTTGGTGTATATAAGGGGCTGACTTGAGGCCCCTTCACCTTTTGCCTTTTGGTTCCTCAGCCTTCAGCTTTTGGCTCCTGCTGCTTTTGGCTTTTGGCTTTTGGCCTTCTTCCCTGTGGGATCTCGCCTTGTGAGCGTTTATTCCCTTTGGAAGTTTTTACACGTGGTGGTCGCCATCTTGGCCTACACGTGGCTGGGGTTCTAGCCTGGAATCCTAAGCATCGGGTTTTTTCCTTTTGCTGATTTGTATGCCTGAACCTGTGATAAGTAAAGCCTTTTAAAACCGCATTGGATTCCTGAGTGTTCATCCATTCCTCGCCGGCTCGGAGGTAGAGAGGGACTCGCTTCCCAGCACTGTCAGGGACCCCAGCGGAGTGCCCCGACAGTATACTAATATAGAATTAAGGATTTTATTTTTGCTTAAAGTCCCTAAAGTGCTTTAACTATTTAAAAGTGGCCAATAGTACTTTACATTAATGTGGCAAACTTCCACAGTTTATTGTCATTTGGAATGAGTATGATCTAAGAGTTTCTATATTGAAATACATTATTACATTAGTTAGCAATAGCATTAGTTTGGCATTTGATATGCCAAAAACTAGTGACAATTATGGACCTCATTTCTATGACCTGAAGGAATGGTTTGAGGCTCTTCCTGTCCCTGGAGCAAGCAGATGCCCTGGGCTACACTTGGGCTACACTTACTTGACAAGACTTATGGAGATTTTACTGGTGCCTGCTCGAGCAAATCAATGAACAACGGGAAGACAGTGATAGACAGTGACAGTAACAGTGACAGCATTATTTAGCTATTGCTGAGAAACAAATTACCACTTGCTATTGGGCCTTACATGGCAATTCCCAGAAATAAAAATGCTCAAGGTATCAAAACGGTGCTCATAGTTAAAGTATTGGTTTCATAAGTCCATTGCTAGGTTCTCCTTAAAAAAGATAAAAAAAAAACATGTTACTTTTACTCTGACCCTGTGTTTTACTCTATTCCCCAGTGCAACATTTCTTAAGTCTGTGTCTAACAATTTTCCTAAGAATATTCTTTATCTTCTGCTGGGAAGCCCTGCCCCCACCTCCCCAAACACAAAGATGACTATTCTTACTATGAATCAACTTACCTGGCATATTAGATACTTGTTTGAGGGAATTTGTGTGTGTGTGTGTGTGTGTGTGTGAGGGAGTGGGGTCACTGACATTTAAACTGAGGAGCATGAACTGATGGACTTGAGGGCAGCTGACTGTTCTTCCTAACACAGATGCATTGGTTTTATTGTTGGCTTGTTGTGTTATTTATGTTAAAGTGATCTATAAAGTGTGTATTACCTTATCATTTGCCCAGTGTTGGCTCCACGCTCTTTTCAGCGCAAAGACCACCTGTCCACAGATACTTCACAAGGAAAAAGGATTTCTTCAAATCCCACTTGGTTCTCTCCTCCTACTGTTCTTAGGTAGGAAATTGAATCAAGAATTTTGGACCTTAATGGTTCTGTTGTAGGCAGGCAGACAGGGGGTCCCCCACAAGGCAATGAATTCTTGCACTAAGGTTGTTCAAAGTCACCTTTTGGATCCAGGAACCAAGACTGATAAGACCCATTAACCAACAACCAACCCTGTGGGAAGTTGGATCAATCTTTCTCTGCCCAGCCCTTAATCTGACTACATTCCAGGACAGAAGATCCAGCGGGAACAGAGGTCAAGAAAAGGAGATTTTCAAAGAAGACCACTCCCAAAGTCTACTCCCCTTGGCAACGGCCCTAGCAACCTAGGTTGGCGCCCAATATGGGATTAACTTGGGGAGAAATCTATAAAAGTCGTCCTGACCAAAGGATGGCACGCACATGCTGCATGGACACACATGCTGCATGGACACACATGCTGCCTGAACCCATGTGGCCGAAGCACATGTGGTGCCCGAGCATGTGTATTGCCCGCATCTCCCTCTTGAGATATGTACTCTCTTTTTCTCTCTCCCCTCCCCTCTCTCCTAAAACCTCCTTAATAAAACCTATTTTACTTCACTGCTCTTTGACTCCTGAAAATTCTTTTTCTGCGAGGAAGACAAGAACCCTGAGGAAACCCTGGGTAAGGCCTAGAACTGACTTTCCTTTCCTGCAAAGAGCAATTCCTTGCTCCAGCCTGAGTCCGTGGCTCCCCGAGAAACCTCGGGTGGTGGGGATCAACTCCGTGCCTAGAGATCAAGCGGACATCACGTGTGGCTTGACGGCCACCTTGTGGGGCTGGTGAGGCTCAGGCCCATGCTGTGCAGGGGCTCATCACAGACTTTATCAGTCCTTAGCCTGCCCAGCGGGTCCCGGGTGGCAGAGGCGGCTGGGGAGAAAGCAACCATCTCTTTCCCCTTCCGGCCTCACATAAGTCACCCGTGGGGTCCACCTGCATCAGTTCTGGTGTCCAGCCTTAGATTATACCACAGCATTTTGTAGCCAACTCAAGGCTGGTGGCATTGTTTGGAACTGCCTATAGTTGGGAAGGGACAAAAACCTGAGATGGGATCACTCCTGGTGGTGTCATTTTCAAAAATTGTGGATTTTGAGGAAACTTTTATCTTGGTTTCTCTTGCTGAAACATTTATGTACTTTTTACTCGTTAGCTTGAAGAAATAAATCTAGCTTTTTTAAAAATGCAGACTTAGTCCTGTAATTCTTCTTCACTGAAAAGCAGTGGAATTTTCCTTTTAATAAAGGGTCTTCTTTCAGTGAGTTGGAAGCCTGATTAAAATGACAAGAATCTCTTCCCTAAGCAAGAGAGAATTCTGCTCACCTCTAAATAAGCATTTTAACATAAGTTCTTTTGGGTGACTGCTGAGTGACTCTGCAGACTCTGTTCCTTCCAGCCTCCATATACTTGTCAGTCAATTCCTTAAAATAATCTCTGAATTCATATGTAGGAGAAGGGAGCTTGGGACTTTGGTAGACAGTTATAACTCTTTGGTGGTGGGAATGATGAAGCAAGTTTTTATTTGCAAGTAGTAAAATAAAGAATGGAAGATGTTGTAAACCATGTTATCTCAATTAAAATAGACAAAATATTTCTACTGCTGGAATTTTTATACTAAACTTTTTTTAATGTTCTCATTCAATTTTGTTAGTATATATATATGGATGTTGGTTTATAATGATATAAACATGAAAGATATATTATAATGAGATGTTATTGTCTGTTGGGTGATGCCTTACTTAGCTTCCAGCTACATTTAGCTTGCAGCTCCTCCCAGATCTGCTAGGGAGGCTTTGAATCAGCTCTGGGAGCTTGAAGTGTTGGCAACCTAAAGTGTTGCATTTCAGTAGAGCTATTTAACTGTTTTCATCTCTTGATAGCCTAGCCCACAATGGGCCAGGCTGGGAAGTTTTGGCGGATTTCTATCTATAAAATAAGCTGCAAGAAGAGAGACGGCCTCTTCTGACATTTTGGCTCCCTTGCCTGTCTGTCCTCTCCATTCTCTGTTGGGCCTCTACATGTGGTGACAGCCAGCCATCTTGGGCTACACGTGGCTGGGGTCTAGCTGGGAACCCAGAGTCTGGAGTTTTCCCTGCTCTTGGATTGTATATCGGAACCTGTGTTAGTAAAGCCCTTTTAAAACTGCGCCGAGTCCTGAGTTTCATCCATTCCTCGTGGCTTCCAGAGGTAGAAGGGAACTTGCTTCCTGGTATTGTTGGGGACCCCAGCAGTTCCCCAACAATTGTCATATAAAATTTTAAAAAGTTTCTATCTACTTCCTCAAGTTATTTTGATTAAACCTTTCTCAAGATTCATTCCATAAATTCCTCATTCATACACATATGTGAATGCCAGTCTTAGTGGGGTAAATTACTTAGTTTTATTCTTGTTCTTTAATGAGAAAGAATTAGGCAAATTAATTGAGTGTTAAAAGCTGTTTATTTCTTTAAGTGAAGGGAAACTTTTTTAGAGGGAAGGATGTGACAAACCAGGAGTTGCTCAGAGTTTACTCTGGTTCTCAGAGATCAAACGTGGTGACCCAAGGGGAAATATGGGGTACCATGGATTGAATCCTGTTGGCTGTATGCAAGGCAAGTGCCCTCCCCACTCTACTACTGCACTGACCCGAGGAAACATATACTTGAAGGGAAAAAACTGAGACCACAATTGGCTCAGTTGGTGTTGGGCATTTTCCGAAATGATGACCGGGCTTCAGGCTTTTACCACATTCAGTTTGGGACAGTCTCTAAGCTATCAAGTAGAACTTGAGTCTAACCTGGCCCTATAGGGTAAGCAAGGATTTGACAAAATCATTGAGCAAGATTGAAAAGTTAGTGTTGGAGGACAGGTTTAGCTAGTTTGGGAGCTTTGCCATTTTGCCCACTCACAGCTTAATCTACTTAAGCCAAGCTTCATTCTAATGAGACCTCTCTTCTATGTAAACACTGCAAGAGGGTGTGGCACTTATAGAAGTCATCTTTACTCTGAATAACTTCTGACTTATACATCTACTAAGACTTCTATGTTTTCTAGATGGGGGCATAGCTCCTCTATACCCACTGCACCCAGCGTGGGACAGTTAGAATTTACCAGGAGACTACCATCCTGGCTACGTTGAGACTATAGGAAGACTACAGGAAGGATCATACTAGTTTGCTTTCAAGCAGGCGATGTGACCCTTTCAGTATACGGAGAACAAGATACTCAGAATCTTGTCCCTGGTACAGATAATAAATAAGAAGGACCTTGTGGGTACCATCTAGATTACATGAAGCTCAGGAAATGAAGATGTATTACTTTATATCAGCTCTCTCCAGTGTTTGCACTATCACTATCTTCCCGTTGATCATCTATTTGCTAGAGCGGGCACCAGTAATATTTCCATATGTCCTGTCTCATGCTAGTAGAAACCAAAGGCGTCCGCTTGCTCCAGAAACATAAAAGAGCCTCAAGCCATTAAATTAGGTCATGGGAGTGACCTAATATAAATGTTACTGGTATTTGCATATCAAATACGACACGAGCAGCTTGTCAGGCTTGCCGTGCAGGTGGCATACTCTTGTAGTCACCTCTAAATAAAGCATTTATTGATGAACCGCACGAGCCGGGCTGTGATAGTCTGGTCTGCTGGGTGGAGTTGTGACGAGAAAGAAGTCCGGATGTGGAAACGGCAGCCCCATGGAGTCGGGGGTGGGGGGAGGGGTCGTCTGGCTTGTTGTGAGGCTCTGCTGGGGTGGCAGGCCAGGGCTCCTAACCCGCCATGCATCCCGGGCGCCTCATGAGCGGCTGGGCACAGGGAGAGCAAGTAGTAGCTCTGCCCCATGTCTGAAAGTCTCTGGTTCAGCATACCATGCATGTAGCAGACCTGGGTCAATCCCCAGCACTGGATAAGGTCACTCTGGAGCCTACCAGGATATCTGTGAGTGCAGATCCAGAAGTG
>JAJIBD010012036.1:0-34913 GCA_021461705.1 Cryptotis parvus
ACAGCTAAACAAAAGTGACAACAAAATCAATAACCTCATCAAAAAAGAGCATTGAACACTGAACATTTGGACAAGCAGCAGGCTTATGAAAAGGGGGTTCATCATCATTCACTAGCAGGAAATTGCAAATCGAAATGACAGTGAGATATCCCACACTAGTGAAAGGGCATATATCAAAAGGACAGAAATGGCCAGTGTTGGTGAGAATGTGGTGAAAGAGGAACCACAGTTCACTGCTGGTTGAACTGCTGTCTGGTTCAGTCTCCGTGAGACACAGTATGGCATCTTCTCAAAGAAAAAGAGTTTCTCAAATGACCCAGCAATTTCACTTACTGAAACTTCCCCAAGAACAAGAAAACATTAATGAAAAAAAAAAAGACGAGAAATGGATAAAGGAACTGTGCTATACACACATGATGGACAACCAAACCGTCCAGTGACAGAGAAACGGATAAAGGAGCAGGGCTATATATACATGACGGACGCCCGAAGAGCTATGAGGAAAGATGGCAATCCTGCCGTTTGCTGCAACTTGGATGAAACTAGACGGTATTATGTGAAGTAGGTTAGAGGGAGAAACACAAATAGCAGATGATGCGACTCATCTGTGGAATACAGAAGAACATAAGATGGGAACAAGCGGTATTAAGCGACGACAAATGCTTGGCCCTGACTTGCAAAACTGAGAATACCAAGTAGTGATGGGAGTGGGGATGAGGGGAAAGGAAGCAACGGACGGTGGTGAAGGGCCTTGGGCACTGCGGTGGCGAAGGTGCAGCGACCTTTTTCATAAAACAAACTAACATTTTTATTGAGGGCCAGGTACAGCGGGTAAGGTGCTTGCCTTGTACACTGCTGACCCAGGTTTGATTCCCTGGCATCCCCTATGTCCCCTGAGAACCATCAGTCGTAATCCCTGAGCAAAGAGCCAGGAATAGCCCCCTGAACATTGCCAGGTGTAGCCCCCAAAACAAAAACAAACGCAAAACCCAAACCCAAACCCAAATCCCAAAACCATTTTTATTGCGGTATGAAGATTTACCATACTGTAACTCCACTCTTCATGCAAGCATGATGCGATACCGCAGCCCTCAGCAGAGCGCCCGCTTCCCTCCCCAGCATCCCAGTGGGCCCTTCTGGGGCTCCCCAGCCCATGGAAGCCCAGTTTTCAGGGTGAAATCTCCAGTACTGATGACTTTGACCATTCGCTGTTCCCTTACTATGGTTCTTTATATTTTATCCCGCACATGAGAGAGCTCTTAAAAAAATTATTGCGGAGGTGGTGATGAAAGCTAAACTCCTGAAATTTGGATGAAAGATAAACTCCACGAAACTGTAAACCAGAAAGCTGAAAATATCTTTTCTCAAAAACTGTGTATCTTTCTGAATTTCATAGGGTCTAAGTAATAACTTAAAAGGATGAGTAATTCTATAACACATTTTAAGATTGGCCTGTAATGCACTTAAAATTGACATTTGCTCTACATGCAGTAAATACTACAAATAAACAATTCAGTAAGAGTGAGGAGAGAAGAATTAAAAACATTCTGACAGCTGGGAAAATCCCAGTGGGTAAGATAGCACAGCACTTGCCTTGCATATGACCTACCCACGTTCAACCCCGGGACCCCATATGGCCCGAGTACCACCAGGAGGACTGAAGCCTGAACACAAAACCAGGAGTAAGCCCTGAGCATAGCCATTTGTGGCCCAGAAACAAAACTTACAAAAGAAAGAAAGAAAAAATTTATTCATTTATTTTTTGTTTTGGGGGCCACATCTGGCTGTGCTCGGGACTTACTCCTGGCTCTGAACTAAGGGACCACGTAGGGATCACAGCTCAGGGACCACATGGAGTGCTAGGACTCGAACCCAGGTCAGCCTACCTGCTGGTTTTAGTGAATGAAATTTACTTATAAATATAATATGAGGGTAGAGAAAAAGGAAATATGTGTTCAAGAGAGAATAAGGGCTGAAAGAGTCAGCCCAGAAAGGTAAATTTTTAAGGGAAAATCTGAATAAGCCCTATAAAAATTTAAGTGTCTTTTATCCCAGAAAAGAAAACATTAGCTTTTTTTTTTTCTTTTTTGGGTCACACCCAGCGATGCTCAGGGGTTACTCCTTGCTCTTTGCTCAGGAATTACTCCCTGGCGGAGCTCAGGGGACCATATGGGATGCTGGGGATCGAACCCAGGTCCACCGCATGCAAGGCAAGAGCCCTACCTGCTGTCCTATCGCTCTGGCCCGAAAACATTAGCATTATTTTAGAAAATTATTATATGGGGCCAGAGTGATAGTATAATGGGCAGGACATTTGCCTTGCATGTAGCTGACCTTGAGTTAGAGTCAGATGGTCCCCCTGAGTACCACCATGAGAAACTCCTGGAGTGCGGAGTCAGGAATAACCCCTGAGCATTGTAGGGTAAAGGGGGGAAAGGGAAGAGAGAGAGAGGAAAAAGTGAGTGAGAGAGAGAGAACAAAGAGAGAGAGAGAGAGAGAGAGAGAGAGAGAGTACAGAGGGAAAGGTGGTTGTCTGTATACGGCTGACCGGGTTTGATCCCTGGCACCCCACATGGTCCCCTGAGTTCTTACAGGAGTGATCCCTGAGTGTAGAGATAGGCGTAACCTCTGAGTGCCAAGGGCCTGCCTCAAAAACCAATAAATAAATAAAACCCAACAGATATACCCAGCCTCTAAGCACAGAGAAGCAAACTAGTTTGGGAACATTTCTTCTCTTTGGGAAATGCAAGAGAGAGGGTGGGGAATAGGGTTCTGAAGGGGAAAGGGTTACCAGGAAAATCAACAGCCTGCCGGCAATAGTGAATTCTCTGTGGGATAAAAAGTTAAGACATTTCCACAAAACAACTCCTTGGAAGGAGTTAAAAATGGATATTAGGGGGCTAGAGCGATAGCCCAGAGGGTAGAGGTGTTTGCCTTGCACGCGGCTGACCCATGCCAGCCCGGGTTCGATCCCGGCATCCCATATGGTCCCCGAGCACCGCCAGGAAGTAATTCCTGAGTGCAGAGCCAGGAGAAACCCCTGAGCAATGACGGGTGTGACCCCCAAAAAATGGATATTATGAAGAGTTAAAAATTTTTATAAAGTCATCAAGCACATATGAAATATTTTAATAGTGAATATAGTATAATCTGTTTTGTTGTTGTTTTTAGACTGTACCAGGTGATGCTCAGGGGTTACTCCTGGCTCTGCTCTCAGGAATTACTCCAGGAGGTGCTCAGGTGACCATAAGGAATACGAGGGGTTGAACCAGGGTTGGCAGTGTGTAAGGAAAATACCCTCCCAGAGGTACTATCGCTCTGGCCACTATTCTTAATAGCCATTTACTCGACTAGCCCGAGGCCCCTCTGGACTGATCTCTCTGGCATCTGCGCCATTACCTGTCGGCTGAATGTATTCTGGACATGCATCCAGTAATCTTCAACTGGGTCGTAACAGTATATTGCCTTGGTCAGTCCACCGGCAACGTAGATCAGGTTGTTTAAGGAGACAGCAGTTATACACCTCTTGGCAATGGGGATAGCTGCAGGTAGCCAAGAGTTGGTTTCTGGATCATAGGACTGGACCTAAGGAAAGGAATATCAAGTGAAGATTTCTTTAAAAAGGCCATTTTACTTAATAAAGTCGATAAGTATATAAAGACAAGATACAATCAAGTGGCATTAATTCAGAGAATTAGGGTTAGCTCAACTGTAAAATGTCTGAATTATGAGCTTCTTAAAAGGTAAGCGAATTTGTTGTTATCAAGCGTATCAGAGCAACAAACACAAGCTGAACGTACCAGGTCTGCTCCCATCTCCATTAGAATTAAGTCTGGGTTAAGAGAAAAAACATCACGTCGTACAGATGGCTATGCCTCAACTGGAATATAGTTTCTTTTTATAATTTTAGTTCATCCTTTCTTCAAAAAAACACGAATAAAACCTGTTTACTTGAAATACTAGAAATTTACTTGAAATACCTGAAATACTGCGGGGCTGGAGGGACAGCACAGAGGGGGAGGGTGTTTGCTTTGCACACTACCAAGCCAGGTTTAATCCCTGGCATCCCATATGGTCCCCGAACACCACTAGGAGTAATTCCTGAGCAAAGAGCCAGGAGCTACCCCTGAGTGTGCCGGGTGTGACCCAAAATGCAAAAAATTAAAAAAAAAAACACTTGAAATACTCTGAATTCTAAGTATTTTGTAACATTTGACATCATCTGAAAATTTAGAATAAAAATTAACTGTCAAAATCCAGTAAGCTATTTCTAAACCAGGCAGGCATGGAACGCCTACTTCCAGAAACAATATTTTCCTTTCTTATTTTTCTTTTTTTTGTTTTGGGGCCACACCTGGTAGTGTTCAGGGTTTACTCCTGGCTCTGCCCTCTGGGATCACTCCTGGAGGGTTCGGGGAATGTATGGGGTGCTGGGGATTGACCGTGGGTTGGTTGTGTGCAAGGCAAGTGCCCACCCTCTGTGCTCTCTCCCAGTCCCAAAGTTTTCTGCATAGTCAAATACGTTCTTTTGTTCCAGGGGGTTTTATGAATGGGATCCACTTTAATCAGTCACTTGTTTATAGTACAGAGGGTTCTATTCCTCTTCTTTATTCTAAAAGATACATTTTCAATACACAGAACCACATCTTATCCTTTACTAAATTTATTTCCCAACTGTGTTATATGTGAAATTATATTTTCTGTCCTAACTACGGCAGAGCCTGGCAAGCTACCCGTGTCGTGTTTGATATGCCAAATACCAGTAACAATTATAGACCTCATTCCCATGACCTGATGGAATGGGTTGAGGCTCTTTATGTTCCTGGAGCGAGCAGATGCCCTTGGGCTCTACTAGCATGTAACAGGACACATGGAGATGTTACTGGTGCCAGCTTGCAAAGTAGATGATCAACAGGAAGACAAGTGATACAAGTGAGACTACAGTGATAAATATTTTTCAAAAAATGACAGTACAAGGTGTCAACATTGAGAATAATCTAATTTCAGTAAGACCGGCTCATGCTTTTTACAGCAATTGTTAGATATATTACAGTCTCACATTAGTAACTTGGAATTTAATGTCTTTCCTTTAAAGTAAAAGGTAGCAGGCAAATTTTAAAAGTATCCCCATTCCCCCCACCCCCTGCCCAAACCCCCATTAAAGGAATCTAGCAGCCTTCTGCACTTCTCTTAGATGTATCACTAGTAACTTCTGCAGGAAAATCCGGCTTACCTTATCAGAGCAAGTATTGTCATCAGGTCCTCCACCAATAACAAACAATTTGTTTACACACCTCGTCACGGCAGGAGAACTCACAGCCTCCTTTAGGGGAGCAACTTCAGTCCATCGATTGGGAAAAGGAGTCATAGCATTCTACGCTACTAAGTCTGTTTTGCCCATCATAGCCTCCAACAACATATACCTGGATGGAAAACAGCAGAGACATCTTAACTTGGAATGTCTGGATTTTGAATGAGTGGGCTGAAGAAGTAAAGGCTATCTCTGCTTGAAGAAAGCCCATAAGGGGCGAGAGAGAAAGAAGTAGGTTTGGTTTTTTTTTTGTGGGACAAGGGGGTTGGTTAAAAAAAAAAAAATTTTCCCCCCTCCGTTTCCGGGGGTGGTACTAACAAAAAACCAAGGAAAGACACCAAAACCTACCGGGAAAATTTATTTTTTGGGTTTTGTGGGTCTGTCAACCCCCCACCCAAAAAAAAAAAAAAACCTTTTTTTTTTTTTTTTTTCTTCAACCCCTTTTTTTTTCCTGGTTTTCCCCCTTGGTTTACTGCTGTATTTGGTGGCCTGGGGGGGCGGGGGGGGGGGGCGCCCGGGGCCCCCCCCCGCCCGCCCGGCGCCCCCGGGCGCCAAACCACCCCCCCCCCCCCCCCCCCCCCCCCTTTTTTTTTTTTTTTTTTTTTTTTTTTTTTTTTTTTTTTTTTTGCCCGCAACCCCCCGGGGGGGGGGGGGGTGTGGGGGGGGGGTGGGCGGCGGGGGGGGGGGGGGGGGGGGGCCCGGCCCTGTGCGCCCCGGCTGTGCTCCCTCCCCCCCCCCCCCCCCCCCCCCCCCCCCCCCCCCCCCCCCCCCGTTCTAGCCCTGGCCCACCACCCCAGCAGAGCCTCGCAACAAGCCAGACGACCCCCACTCCATGAGGGCCTCCATTTTCCACATCCGGACTTCTCTCTCGTCAGGCCTCCACCCAGCAGACCAGCCTATCACAGCCCGGTTCTCATAAATGCTGGACTTAGAGATGCCTACAAGAGTATGCTACCTGCACGGCAGAGCCTGGCAAGCTACCTGTGTTGTATTTGATATGCCAAATACCAGTAACAATTATAGACCTCATTCCGGAATGGATTGAGGCTCTTTATGTTCCTGGGCAAGCAGATGCCTTGGGCTCTACTAGCATGAGACAGGACATATGGAGATGTTACTGGGGCCCGCTCGAGCAAATCGATGATGAACGAGAAGACAGTGATACCATGGGTATGTGAAATTCAGGACCTCACAAAGACATGGCATGGACTCTATGATGAGCTATACCAAATCTTTGAATTTCTTCAAAATACTATTCCTGGGACAGGAGGGGGAGCACAGTGGGTTCGGTGCTTACTCTGCACATACCGACACGGGTTTGACCCCAGCATTCCATAGGGTTCCCTGTGCACCACCAGGAGTGATTCCTGAGTGTGGAGCCAGGAGTAAACCCTGAGCACCACCAGGTATAGTCCAAATGAAAAAAGGATTATTCCCCCTCACCATCATGAAGGATCCTTCACAGGGTTCTCAAAATAGTCCTGCCACAGAAATTGCAATACCACTGATGCTCTTTTCAGGGAGCTGTTTTCGACGCTTTATATACAAAGCAGTGGAGTTTTCATTCCGCCACGAACCAACCCCTGGCTCCATAAGGAAAAATATTGCTTGATTGGAGAACGACAGATGCCCCCTGACTGAGACGCTCTGACTTAGGATTGTTCTACTTCACAGTGGAGCTGAAGCCAGAGGCATTCAGTAGGAACTGTTTCTAGGCTATGATTGCCGGAAGATTTCAAGAATCCTCATGCATGGGGCGAATGTGACTGGTGCTGGGCCCCATCTCTGCTCAGGATTTACTCCGGCGGTGCTAGGGGACCATATGGGATGCCAGGGATCAAACCGGGTTGGCGCGTGCAAGGCAAGCGCCCTACCCACTGTGCTATCGCTCCGGCCCCATATTATATATTCTTAAGTGAATTCTATATATATGGAATTTATAACTCACATTTATATATATAAATGTGTACATATATCTATATATATACACACAGATATGTATATATACATACATATACACATGCATACATATACATACATGTGTGTATACACACATATGTAGTCAGCATGTTTCCTTTAAAAGCTATTGTTGAGGGACTGAAGTGATAGTACAGCGGGCAGTGGGTAGGGCGTTTGCCTTGCTTGGACCAACCCAGGTCCAATCCCTGGCATCCTATATGGTCCCATGAGCACTGCCACATGCATCTGAGCATTGCCAGGTTGTGACCCAGAAAGAAAAAAAAAGTTAAAAAATAAAAGGCACTGCTGAGTTTACAGTAAGCTGACTGTCCCCAGTTTTACAAATGGAACAGACACAATAAGATTATCCAGATAAATATATATTAATATATATATAATATAAAAATATGTATTTTATATATAGAGAGAGCCTGGCAAGCTACCCATGTTTTATTTGATATGCCAAAAAAAAAAAACCCAGTAACAATTATTAACCTTATTTCCATGACCTGAAAGAATGGTTTGAGGCTTTTCCTGTTTCTGGAGCAAGCAGATGTCCCTGGGGTACACTTACTTGCAACAGGACCTATGGAGATGTTACTGGAGCAAATCAACGAACAATGGGAAGACAAGTGATACAAGTGATATTAAAATATATATATTTTGGGCCGGAGCGATAGCCCAGCGGGTAGGGTGTTTGCCTTGCACGCGGCTGGCCTGTGCTGGCCTGGGTTCGATCCCCGGCATCCCATATGGTCCCCGAGCACCGCCAGGAGTAATTCCTGAGTGCAGAGCCAGGAGAAACCCCTGAGCATTGCCGGGTGTGACCCAAAAAGCAAAAAAAAAAAATATATATATATATATATATATATATTTTTTTTTTTTTTTGCACCACATCCAGTAATGCTCAGCCAAGGGGGTTACTCTTGGCTTTGCACTCAGGAATTACTCCTGAAGGTGCTTGGGGAATGATATGGGAAATCAAACTTGGGTAGGCTGTGCACAAGGCAAACACTCTACCTTCTGTGCTGCTCTAGCCCCAATAAATATATTTCTTTCTTTTCTTTTTTTTTTTTTTTGCTTTTTTTTGGGTCACACCGGTGATGCTCAGGGTTTTCTCCTGGCTCTGCACTCAGGAATTACTCCTGGCAGTGCTCGGGGGACCATATGGGATGCCGGCACCCGGGCCGGCGAGCAAGGCAAACGCCCTACCCACTGGACTATCGCTCCGGCCCCCAATAAATATATTTCAAAGTGCCAAAGTCAATAAAAGGAAAAGCCATGTGGATTAGACACTGGCCGATTTTTATACTTGACAGAACTGCTTTACGGCCCTAAATTTGGCCGGCATTTAGACACCAGCAGTGCAAGAGAAGAGAAATGTGCTAAAACTGCCACGAACTCTAACTTGGGAGAACAAAATACCCATTCAACAGTACAGTGTCAGACTGTTTATATTTTCGGTTTATCTAATGAGGTTAGGAATGGAAGGAAATACAACTTGAATCCAAAATACCCAAACGGAAAGTAAAATAAAGGAATTCGACTGTGGTATTTATTTTGGAAACCCACCAGCAGAGTAAAAAGCGGTTTCTCTTACTTTACCAAGGAGGACAGCCATTTTGTGACGCCATCTGCCTTTATTTAGAGAAGCAACTCTGATCCAAATATTTAACTGGGAGTTATAGATCCAGACATCACGGCCATTGATTCTTCCACCTTTAAATGCAAAACAGGGCACATGCAGTTATATATAGTCGTGTATGTTGCTGACAGTATTTAGGCCACCAAGGCAGAGCTAATGCAAACCTGGGCTCTACTCCTGGTCTGTGTGCCAGCAAGTGAAACACGAACCTTAAGGAAGAGAGTTCTACACGGCAAATTCAAACTGACAAGTGCTATTTTGAGAAAGGACAATTATAGGCCCAAATAATAAAAGGCAGAATGTGAACTTTACACATATATAACTTGTTCATTTAGGGTTTAAGACACTGAAAGCATTTAGTCAACAGAATTACTCTAAAAAGATAAATATTTTTTTAATCATCCATTTTTAAGAAAGTATATCCTGGAATAAAATATGTGTTTTTTTTTTAAATTTTATTATTTTCCCCGCAAATATTATTACACCATTTTAGACATACAATTGAAAGATGCTCATGTAGAGTTTTTTGTTCTACAGTGTTCCAACACGCATCCCTCCACCCAAACCCATTTCCCATCACCAATGTCCCCACCTCTCTCCCCCTCCCGTACCTCAACTACTTGGCGAGTTCTGTATGTCATTTATTTCCTCTATATCTCCTTCCCACCAAACTTTCCTGCTCTTCGTGGAATGCAGTGCATTAAAAGACATTACTGTTTCACTATTTTAGTGGACCAGTGGGCTCGAACTGGTTTTGCTCTGTTCATCTGGTCGTGAGGCAGTTTCCCAGTGTCCGGACAGCGAAAATGGTGGCTAGTGTGATGGGTGAGTCTCATCCGGCTGCTTCGGGACCCCCCAGAGGCGATGGGCCCACTCCCAAAACCCATCTGCCCTCCTCGGGGATCCATAGTCAGCTGGCCCCGGCGCGAGCCGAGTTCCAGCCTCCCCAGCCACTTGTGAGGCTCTGGATGCTGGCCCCTGGGCAGCTCCTCTAAAATATGTGTTTTTATGTTGGTTAAGAAAGGCAATAATCTTCAAAGTTAGGAAAACTATTTAATAAACAGAGTTCAAGGGCCCAAAGATATACTACAGTGGGGTAAAGCACTTGTTTTACATATGGCTGACCCAGGTTCGATCCCCAGCATCCCATATGGTCCCCTGAACCCCATCCAGAGTGATCCCTGTCACAGAGCCAGGAGTGGGGATGGCCCCAAAACCAAAAGAGTAAAATACAAGAAAAAGAAATGGGCCAGGAGTGATAGTCCAGCAGGTAGGGCATTTGCCTTGCACGTGGCCGCCCATGCCAGCCCGTGTTCGATCCCGGCATCCCATATGGTCCCCCAAGCACCGCCAGGAGTAATTCCTGAGTGCAGAGCCAGGAGAAACCCCTGAGCATTGCGGGTGTGACCCAAAAAGCAAAAAAAAAAAAAAAAAAAGAAAAAAAAGAAAAAAAGAAACAGACTTCAGATGAAAGACACATCACTTATAATTATACAAGTCTATCACTTTAGTTTTGGTATCTCATATCACAAATGAAGTTCAAAATAAGAATTTTTGGAGGGGAAGAGAGGCATACCAACAGCGCTCAGGAGCTACTGGGCTCAGTACTTGGAGACCATGAAATATTGAGAATCAAACCCAGGCCTCCTGCAGGCCAAAGGCTGCAGCCCAGAGGCTGGAGCAATAGAACAGCGGGCAGGGCTCTTGCCTTGCGTGCAGGGGATGCGGGCTTAGTTCCTGGCCTCCCCGAGGTTCCCATGTACCGCCAGGAATGCAGAGACAGGAGGAACCCCGTGCACTGCTGGTGTGCACCTCTTCCCCTCCCACCTCCTCCCACTTCCCCCCCCCCAAAAAAAGACTGCAGCCTAATCCATGGAGCTATATAACACAAAATGATTTAAAAAAAAAACCAGAACTCTATTGTACACAATTTGGAAAGAATTTCAGAAGAGATGGGTGGATTAGAGATACTTAATTCTCTTAAGTAGGCCTGAGTATACTTTACTCCTTAAATAAGGAAAAACTTAGAAAACCATACTTTTTTTTTTTTTTGGCTTTTTTGGGTCACACCTGGCAATGCTCAGGGGTTACTCCTGGCTCTGCACTCAGGAATTACTCCTGGCGCTGCATATGGGATGCTGGGGATTGGACCTGGGTTGGCTGTGTGCAAGGCATTTGCCTTCCCCACTGTGCAATTGCTCGGCCCCAACCATACTTTTCTGGGGAGCAAACACAAAATATACAATTCAAGGCGTTTTTGAGCCAGATCATTCTGCATTACCTCATGCTTGTTCTTAAGGGCAGAATGTCACTCTGAATTTTTATTTCTTATATAAACTCATCTGACTAAATTAAGCACATCCATTTCCACCATTTTCTTTTGAGACACTGTCATCCAAAATAGCTGTGTTCAAACTAAAAGTCGGAGGGCCAGGAAAATCGCTCAGGTGGTAGAGCATGTGCCTAGTGTGTGTGAGGGGCCCCGAGTTTGATCCCTGCTCGAACCCCTGAGCACTGCTAGTTGAGACCTTTGGTCTCTGTCCCCGCTCCTACAAATGAAAATGTAGCTATTGCAAGAATCATTTACCTGAGACAAGAATGTCATTCCTGAGAGCACAGACCGCATACTCTGACTTGGTGAATTCTGGAAGCTTGGCCAAAGACTTCCATTCTCCGGTCACGGGATCGTAGCACTCAGTGTATGGGAGATTAAACCCTCCGACTCGCTCACAGCCTCCAACGACAACGATAACCTCAGAATAGCCGGTGGACCTAAAATGGTTATTATGAGAATGCACAAATAATAATTTTTTTTACAAATAATAATTTAAAATCCACTTGATTGTTTAAAACCCTGGAAACATTCCATTATCAGAAAGAAATTCAGACACCATTATATACTACACAGTTTTAATTTTCTTTTTTCCCATTCCAAATACTGCAGTCTTGCCAAGGAGTTTGAGTACATTTCTAATAAGAAATTTAGTACTATCACTTTTCATGAAAAAATTCCTTTTGGGTTTTTTTTTAAGTTTTGCCTTAAAAAATTTAAAGTACTGGAATGATCTTTTTGGGATGCTGGTAATATTAAGAATGACTCTGAAAGAAAGGGAGGAAATGGGGCTACCTGCTATTGAGGCAGCCTGGGGGTGGGCGGGAGGGGGGGGTACATTGGTGGTGGAAATGGGGCACTGGTGGAGGGATGGGTGCTGGAATACTGTATTACCAAGAACCAATTATGAACACCTTTGTAATTGTATGTCTCACGGTGGTATAATAAAAAATTTTTTAAAAAGTAAAAAAAGATTAGCTCTGAATGTAATTCTGTAGCAACTTAGATGTATATATAAAACCACGAAAGATTTTATATATATATATATATAAAACCACAAAGTAGTGTACTTTTCCTAATCATTATAAAATGGCCTGTTTTCATCAGGTTGGCTCCAAGGACTGGACAGGAGTCACCCACATGCACACACTTCACTCCTGTACTCTGTCTCTGACCCTGGCAGGCTTTCCTACAAGGCTCTGAGAGTCAGAAAGCTTTCTGGACTTCGTGAGGAAGAGACCGTATTGAGTCTGTGTGGTTACCTCTCTCTCTCTTGTTCTTGGGCCATACCCAGCAATGCTCAGGCCTTACTCCTGGCTCTGCACTCAGGAATTACTCTTGGTGGTGCTTGGGGGTCCATACAGGATGCCAGATGGTTGCGTGCAAGACAAACACCCTAACCGCTGTACTATTGTTCTGGCCCCTGTGGTTACAATTTCTACCCCAAGGGACTGGGGTCAGGGGGGGGGTGGAGGGTGGTCAGATGGAGGCCAAGCACACCTGCCTTGCAGGCACAGAGCCAGAACTTCAAGTCTCTGGTGTGCTACAAGTGCCAAGGGCACTCCGGCGCATCTGCTGCTTGAGTCTGTGTCTCTGCTCTCTAGCAAGGCCTCTATGCGCGACTTGCAGTGCACCTCGATCAGGTGTTTGTAAGCATAAGAATGGGGGTGACTCAGGGCAACACCTTGGCCAGGGAAGTCACAGTGAGTACTGCAGGCTAACTAAGACCCTGGGCCCTGCAAAGCTTGAGCAGGTGTGTAAGCACTACGCCCTGCTGTGCAAGCCCCAGTGAGCGCCACGGTTGGGTACGGGAGCAACCAACGGTGACTACGATCTCAACAACCACAAACATGGTGGTGTGGAGCCCCAGTACAGCAGATAAGATGCTTGTCTTGCATGTGGCCAACCTGGGAGCGACCCTTCAGCTCCCCAGATGGTCCCCTGAGCACAACTAGGAGTGACCCCTGAGCACAGGGTCAGGAATAAGCCCTGGGCAGAATCAAATATGGCCTCAAAAGAAGGGGGGCATTAAAAAAAACAGAGAAGGGGCCGGGGCGATAGCCCAGCGGGTAGGGTGTTTGCCTTACACACAGCCGGCCCATGCCAGCCCGGGTTCTATCCCGGCATCCCATATGGTCCCCGAGCACCGCCAGGAGTAATTCCTGAGTGCAGAGCCAGGAGAAACCCCTGAGCATTGCGGGTGTGACCCAAAAAAAAAAAAAACAGAAAAAAAGAAATTAAAAAAAAACTCTGCTTAATCAAAGAAAAAGGAATGTACACTTGCAAACCGAATGGGCTGAATGGAGTCAATAAAGAAATTAAAAAATATTTCCTAAAAGTTATCTACCATTATTTAAGAAGTTATTTAAAGAATTCATCACAGATATGCTTAAATAATCACAAAGATGTTTGTCTCACCCCCAAAAAAAATCAGGAAATATTTTAAACCGGGAGGGGGAAATGGAGGTTAGAAGGAGGATCACACCGGCAATGCTCAGGGGTTACTTCTGGCTCTTTGCTCAGGAATTACTCCTGGCGGTGCTCAGGGGACCAAATGGGATGCCAGGAATCAAACCCGGGTTGGCTGCGTGCAAGGCAAACGCCTTCCCCACTGGGCTATTGCTCCGATTCCTTGCCTTGTGAATTCTCTCCACCCCCAGAAGCAGCTGAAGTGGGAGGGATGCTAATGGTCAATGCTAGCAGATTTCCTATCGTGAAATGCATTTACCACATATTAACTGATAAAACGCAACAAAATTTCATTGCCATTTTGAAAAAAGAAGTACTAAATTTGTAGAAGCCAAAAAAAAAAAAAAGGGGAAGACTAAAACCAAACGTCAGAGCACTACCTTTTAGAGATAGGAACGTAAGTGGCATTCTTCACTTACTTCCCAGTAAGCAACTGTTTGTCTTGCTGACCTCTCAAGAACTGATTGCGACAGGACAGTGCGCAGGGTGCTTGCCTTACCCGCGACCGTCTCGGGTTTAATCCCCTGCATCCCATATGGTAGCCTGAGCCCAGCAGGAGTGATTCCTGAGTGCAGAGCGGGAGTAATCCCAGAGCATTGCTGGGTGTGGTCTAACTCCACCCTCTGCAAGCCCCTCCCAAGACAAAGTGCTTGCTCAATGCAAGGCAATTCAATGTTAGGCTGAGCGGATGTGGCAATGCTTGGGGCTCCAGGGCCTCCAAGGTTTCAGCTGGCGATACTGGGGGGGTGGGATGGGGGCGAGGCAGGGGGAGATCAAACCAGGATCAGTGACATGCTAGGCCTGAACCTTAAGTCCTGTGGTATCTCCTTAGCCCCTCAAGTAGTAAGCGTTTTCTGTCAAATACTATTTATGCTTTTTTTTTAAATGCTATTTTCTCATCAGTGATTTTTTTTTTCCCTTTTTGGGTCACACCCGGCGATGCTTAGGGGTTACTCCTTGCTCTTTGCTGAGGAATTGCTCCTGGCGGTGCTCAGGGGACCATATGGGATGCCGGGATCGAACCCAGGTCGGCTGAGTGCAAGGCAAATGCCCTACCTGCTGTGTTATCACTCCGGCCTCCTCATCAGTGATCTTATAAGTAGTACAATACTGATAAATTAGGAAACTGATGGATAAAGAAGTTGAGGGGTCTTGCTCAAGGTCATACTAAGTACTAGTTTTGGGGCCAGAGTGATAGTACAGTGAGTAGGACATTTGCCTTGCACATGCCATACCTGGGTTCAAATCCCAGCATCCCATATGGTTCCCTGAGCACTGCTAGGAGTAATTCCTGAGTGTAGAGCCAGGAGTAACCTCTGAGCATCAACTAGTGTAAAAAGCAGATAAATAAAATTAAATGAAAAATTAAAAAAAAAGAAATACTAGTTTTGCCAAGTCAGATTCTGATCTGGACTGTGCAGATCTGAAGCTAGTGCTTTAAAACACAGCATAATGCTCTTGCTGCGGATTAAAAACAGTGACCTGTTCGCATAGAGATTTAAGGCTGCATAACACGTATTCATAAAGACAAGCACTGCTCCTAGGCTGTACTCCAGCTGTGGTTAGTCTCGACTTTTTTTTTCTCTTTGTATCCATAGGTCTACAACTGGCAGTACAGAATATCAAGGTTTTGTGCTCTTCAGTTTCCTCTTTCTAAGGAAACTGCCACAGCATTCCGTTTTCACTATAATGTGTTTTGGGGCTTTTTCTGCCATTCGAGGATGTGGGTACAATCACATGCACTACTCAAGCGAGTTGATGTCGGGAAAACTAATGGAACAGGATAAACACTCCAGCTATAGTGACTGGTTTCAGTGAAGGGTCAACTTGAGAATGTCGTCCCCTGACCTGGGTTCATCCTGACCTCACTGTGAGAAAACCACATACGCTGTGTCTCTTATGTGACGTATAATGATAAATTCTAGCCAAAAAATTTTCAGTGTTTCTCCAGCAAGGCAAACGGCCATAACTTTCCGTTTCCAGGAACGTTGCTAAAAGGAGCTAAGTGGCCCCACAAGAGAATATTCAACGAATGCACCAAATGGAATGTTTTTTTTCCAAGGAACTCTGTCGATAAACACACTGGAATCATGAAGGGCACTATCAGGAATGAAAGAGAATTCTTGGAAATAACCAGCTGCAATATGCAGTCCAAGACTAGATCCAGGTTTCCAAAACCAGTTTGAAAAGACGGGAGAAGTCTGAATAAGAAGTGGGTATTACAGGCAAAAAAAAAAAAATGCACATGATGGCTTCCAAGTGTATGTAGTGCAACCCACAATGTGTAGGAGAAGAAAGGGAGAGAGAGGGAGAAAGAAAAGAGATAAAGAACCTGCCATTTAGGCAGGCTATGGGAGGGGGAGGGAATTGGGGACATTGGTGGTGGGAAATGGGCACTGGTGGAGGCGGGTGCTGGAACACTATGTGACCGAAACCTCCAAACATGAACAACGTTGTAATTGTATATCTCACGGTGGTATAATAAAATGTTTAATTTAAAAAAAAAAAAAGAAGTGGGTATTATATAATATTACAGAATTTTAAGTATGATGTTGTTTTCATAGCATCCTCAAATACATATGTTTTAAGAAATACATTTTAAGAAATACACAATATTTGCTATTTTTAAAATATGCTGTATTTTAAAAGATGTATCCTCAATCAAAAATTAAAATACATAGATATGTGTAAGTATATGTATAGTTATATAATTTTATTATAAAAAATTGGGTGGGGAATTCCTCTGGCTCTGTGCTCACGGCTCAGCCCTGGAGGAGCCCAGAGGGCCATATGCGGTGTCAGGAGCAAACCTGGGTTGGTTGTGTGCGGGCAGGTGTCTTCCCTGTAGGACTCTCTCTCTTGGCTCATATGTACTTTTTTTTTTTTTGCTTTTTTGAGTCACACCCGGCAATGCTCAGGGGTTTCTCCCTGGCTCTGCACTCAGGAATCACTCCTGGCGGTGCTAGGGGGAACATATGGGATGCCAGGGATCAAACCTCGGCTGGCATAGGCCGACTGCGTGCAAGGCAAACGCCCTACCCACTGGACTATCGCTACGGCCCCTCATATGTACTTTTCAACATGTAGGTAATTCTAAGAAAGAAATACTGAACAAATAAAAGAGAGAAAAGTCTGGGCTGTAGATACAGGTCTGACAGCCACAGCAGACATGATAATCAAGACCATTATGGATGAAATCTTACGCACATGGGAAAGTACGTAAGACAAAGGGAAGTGAATCACGATTATCAACATGGCCAAGACTAGATGTTGCTCCAGAGATAGCAGAGAGGATAAAGCACTTGCCTGGCATGCATCTGACCTTGGTACAATCCCTAGCACTGCATATGGTACCCTGAAAACTGCCAGGCGTGGTTCAAACTGGCCCCCTTACACACCTTCCCTTCCTCCCAATGACTAGATACAGAATGCTGAGATTGAAAACCAGAGGCCCCCCAAAGAGAGAAAAAAGTGACGAGAGGGATTAAAGCAATATTAACGTCCACCATGAAAAATGAAGTCACGAAATTTGCTTATAGATGGATGAATATGGAGAGTATCATGCTGAGTGGAATGAGTCAGAAGGAGACGGACAGACACAGAATGACCACACTTGTGAGATGTAAAAAACAACAACATAGGATCTGACTAACAGCCAAGGACAGTAGAAACAAGGGTCAGGACTGGTCCACGGTGGGAAGCCTGTCTCAAAGGGGTGGAGGGGAGGGCAGTTACGCTAGAGAAGGGAGCATCATGACAGTGATAGCTGGGAATGGTCACTCTGGAAAAGAACTGCGTGCTGAAAGCAGTAGGTAAGGAACAAACATGATAACCTTTCATACCTGAGCACTGAGCTGCGAATACCATCCTCAGCACTGCTAGGTATGGCCCCCAAAAGAAACAAAAAAATCAAATAAAAGATATAGAGGCCAGGGAGCTAGCACAAGGGCCAGAGATATATGCTTTGTGGCCCCTGTGTCACACACAAAGTTGGATGGAAAACAAAGTTTTGTTATAAATTGTGTGAATAAAGCTACCTCTTAATGATCTAAGTCTAATTACTTCTAGGATGCAATCGGGCTACACCTTATAAGTAGTATTACTAATGAAAGACTTATTTTGGTTTCACAACATAAACCATTTGTTTCTTATTCTAATCCCAGGAGATATGTGGGAGAGGTATTTATTAGCCTAACCGGACCCCAGATCACAAAGTCGGCTAGGAGACTGGGAAAAAGTGAAATTTCCCCCTCTTTTGGGGGTAATTCTGTATATCCAGGAAAATACAGGGCCGTTCCAAAGCAGTTTAGCTTGCTTTCATTTTTACATTTAAGACTTTTAGGCTCTTAGCTCACATTGTATGTGTGTGGGGGGGCCTCCTAGCAGTGCTCAGCCACACCCCCACAACACCCGACCCTCCAGGGTTAATTCAAGGGCTAAAGGACACTGAGCTGCCCCGTGATGTCAGGGGACCTCCTGGGCCATCAGAGCTCAGCTGGCCTGTGATGCTGGGGAAACCAGGGGGCTGGCACGTGGAGTGTGAGCAGACACCTCTGACCGTTCTCCCCCAGTTCTCTTTACATATTATTATTACTTAGTTTTGTTTTGGGGCCACACCCAGCAGTGCCCAGAGGACTATGTGGTGCCAGGATTCGAACCCAGGCCTCCTACACACAAGGACACACACCCCAGTCCACTGAGCCATCTCTCTCAATTCTTTGTACATTTGTAAGCTCAGTCCAACTCTCTTAAAGGAAAACAAAGTTTAGAAAGTTATCAGTATAGTTTACTGTATCACTGTATCACTGCCTTCCCGTTCATCATAATTTGCTCGAGCGGGCACCTGAAACATCTCCATATGTCCTGTCTCATGCTAGTAGAGCCCAAGGGCATCTGCTCGCTCCAGGAACATAAAGAGGCTCAAACCGTTCCATCAGGTCATGGGAATGAGGTCTATAATTGTTAATGGTACTTGGCATATCAAATACCAAATACCAAAATAATTGTTACTGGTATTTGGCATATAAATACGACACGGGAGTCTTGCCAGGCTCTGCCATGCAGGTGGCATGAATCAGTATAGTTATAGAGCAAAATAAAATTCTGTCCTTTAAAAAATTAGGGTTTTCAAGGGACAGGTGTTGGAACATTGTATGACAGAAAGTCAGTCATGAACAATTTGTAACTGCTTCTCAACAGTGATTCAATTAAAAAATTAAAAACAAAATTAGAGTTAAATTAGGGTTAAAATATTTCTTCTGGGGGCGGGGCGGCTAGCCCAGCGGGTAGGGCGTTTGCCTTGCACGTGGCCGGCTCATGCCGGCCTGGGTTCGATCCCGGCATCCCATATGGTCCCCAGGGCCGCCAGGAGTAATTCCTGAGTGCAGAGCCAGGAGTAGCCCCTGAGCATTGCCGGTATGACCCAAAAAGCAAAAAAAAAAAAAAAAAAAAAAAAAAAATTTCTTCTTATAAACAAATGAGCTCTTTTTCTCTTTGTCTTTTTGGTCACACCAGGTGATGCTCAGGGGTTATTCCTGGCTCTGCATGCAGGAATTATTCCTGGCGGTGCTCTGGGGACCACATGGGATGCTGGGGATCAAATCCGGTAGGTCGCATGCAAGGGAAAACACCATACCTGCTGTGCTATTGCTCTGGTTCTAAATGAAATCTTTCAAGAAAAACTTACTCTAGCCCCAATACAAACATTACATTTACATACATATACTTACGCAAATATAATTTTTGATTTGGGGCCACACGGCACTCAGGGGCTATTCCAGAATTTGT
This sequence comes from Cryptotis parvus, assembly GCA_021461705.1. NCBI lineage: Eukaryota > Metazoa > Chordata > Mammalia > Eulipotyphla > Soricidae > Cryptotis > Cryptotis parvus. Next base: position 19,504 of record JAJIBD010012036.1, read on the forward strand.
GATAAGGTTTTGCTCCTTGTGGTGCTGGGGACCATATGAGGTACCATATGGGGGGACAATGGGGATCACAGAGCAGGAGCGGACTTGGCTGTGCCGGCAGTGCTCTACAACCAAGTCAGCTCCAGCTATCTCGTCAGCTCTACTTAAGAATTCTGCAGTAAGTTACCCAATATGGGTTCCTATTTATAAAAAATTCAGACTGTTAAGAGTGACTCAGACTCAGATATATAAATAAATGCTAAAAACTTTAAGCACTTCCAGTGTATCACTTGATCCACGCAAAGTACCCTTGAGTATAACTGCATTCAGCGCTTCCTAAGAAACTCTGGAGAAATAAGCACTATTACCATCATTTTCATTTCACAGGAGGAAACATTAAGGCCTGTTACAAAGTACTGTAAATTCTCAAGACATTCTTATACTACTCTGAATTTTAATTACTTTGTAAGTCAAAACAAAAAAAATTACATTTGCACTACTGGCCATGAAGCTCTGTGATGGGCATGGGGGTTTGTTTATGCAGGGGTTGGGGGGCACCCCTGATGGCCTTCAGGGCCTTCTCTTGACATGGGACAGGGAGCTGAACCCCCAGACACCCCCAGGCAGAGATTCTATCTAACCATTTTTTTTTTTTTTGGTCACAACCGGCAATGCTTGGGGGTTACTCCTGACTCTGCACTCAGGAATTACTCCTGGCGTTGCTGGGGGTGGGGGGGCATATGGGATGCCGGGGATCGAACCCGGGCCGGCATGGACTGGCTGCATGCAAGGCAAACGCCCTATCCGCTGGACTATCGCCCTGGCTCGGAGCTGTGTGATGGGAATAGTCCCCGAGCACCACCAGACGTGACGCCAAACAAAAAGAAAAATTGCTTTGCTATAAAAACTACTGAAAATATTTTCTGGGGTGGCAGAGATAGTATAGGGGTAAATCCCTTGCCTTGCAAGCAACCAACCCAAGTTTGATACCCAACCCCACATGGGCCTCGAAACCCCGTCAGGAATGATCTCTGAGGGCAGAGTCAGGAACAAGCCCAAGCACTGGTGTGCCCCACCCCGCCCCCCAAAATTATTTAGGGTGAGAGAGTAGCATAGGTACACTCTTAAGGTGCGTGCCCTGCACGAAGCCCACTCTGGTTTGACCCCTGGCACTGCATGAGCCCCATGCCTGAGCCCTGCCAGGAATGGCCTTTGAGGGCAGAGCCAGGAGTAACCCCAGAGCACCGCCAGGTATAGCCCCAAAACCAAAAAGAAAAAGAATTCTTTAGGGGCTGCAGAGACAGGTTGGTGCCTGCATTGTGTGAGGGAGCCCCAGTACTGTAGGCTGCCCTAAGTACTGGAGGGACAAGCTGGGGTAGACCCCAACGTTGCGGGGTGTGTCCCGAAACAGACAAGAAGATGAACTAAATAAGGGCTGGAGCGAAAGCATGGCGGGTAGGGTATTTGCCTTGCAGACGGCTGACCCGGGTTTGATCTCCAGCATCCCATATGGATGGTCCCACGAGCACTACCAGGAATAATTCCTGAGCGAAGAGCAAGGAGTAGTGCCTGAGCATAACAGGGTGTGACCCCCCAAAAAAGAAACAAACAAACAAACAAAAACACTCCGCTTAAAAAAAATAGAAAATGAACTAAATTGAAAAAAAAACTTATTATAATAGTCATGGTGAAGAATGTTTGGTATTATTCCCCCCATTATTAAAACTTGGAGATTTTCTGTATCTATAGAAGCAACTCCTTTTAACATATGTATAAACATGGTATAGATAGCTTCTTTGAATTTCATAATAAAAACATAAAAACTACAATTTCCCCATAAGAATAGTCTTTAAAAAGGAAAAATTTCTCTCTCTCTCTCTCTCTCTCTCTCTCTCTCTCTCTCACACACACACACACACACACACACACACACACCTCTTTTTTCTGTTTTTGGGCCACACCTGGTGATGCTCAGTGGTTGCTCCTGGCTCTGCACTCAGAACACTTCCAGCGGTACTTGGGGAAGCATATGGAATGTAGGGGATTGAACCTGGTTCATTCACATGCAGGACAATTGCCCTAGCGACTGTGTTCTCAACCAGAAAACATTTTATAGGTATGACTAACACTAAGGAACAACGAGAATAAATCTGAGGCCTGGATATTGGCGTCTGAGAATCTGCTCAACAGATACCTCTTACTGCCTTCAACCTTGAGGGCAGAGCCAGGACGCTGCCTTTTAGAAGAAGGTTAGCTTGTGAATGTACAACCATTTTTCTTAAAACAAGGAAAGGTAGTCTATAAAAGTCGAGTCTACAAAAGTCTTTAGTTACTGTACATCCAGAGACAAGAAAAGTGGAATACTTTGGAACCCTAAAAAGTAAAGGGAAGTTGGGGCTGGAGCGATAGCACTGAGGGCATTTGCCTTGCACACGGCCGACCCAGGTTTGATTCCCGGCATCCCATCAGGTCCCCAGAGAAGGGCCAGGAGTAATTCCTGAGTGCAGAGCCAGGAGGAACCCCTGAGCATTGCCGGTGTGACCCAAAAAGCGAAAAAAAAAAAAAAGTAAAGGGAAATTGGTAAAACATGCTGAATCATGTTTTTACCAAATCAATGGGCTGGACATGTAATGCGATTTGGACAACCGCTGCTAGGCCGTACCGACTGGATCCCCGGGATGTCAAAAGATCACGGGCCGCCCACCACAAGATGGTCAGACTTCCTTGTTAAGACCCTGAAGGAACGGTTTGAGGCTCTTCATATTCCTGAATCAACCAGATGCCATTGGGCTACATTGGCACGGATAGGGTCCAATGGAAATGTTACTGGCGCCCGCTCGAGCAAATCGATGAGTCGGGTTCAATGATCAAGTGATCAAGTGATGCTGAATCATACAAAATTCTCTGCAACAAACAGCCTCTTTCCACCACCGAAATCTTCACCTCGTGTCATTTTAAGGGGTCATGTAACGCAATCTGCTCTTAAGTCATACGAAATGGCTATCTGATTATATTAGGAAATTAAAACTTTTTGCAAAGAACAGAAAAAGTCTGTGAGTGACGCTGCAGCCGATTTGTCAGCCTTACCTTCGCGGCCTCGTCCGAGGAGACATCATTTCATTTCCAAGGATGTGGTACCGCCGCGCCTCGTGCAACAGCTGGTAACACTCGGGAGAATTCTGGATCAACTGGTCCACCTCAACAGTCTGCACAAAGTAGTTGGGATGCAGCAGCGGGAGCCTGACGTGCGTCAGCAGCTCGTGCAGCAGTGGCCGCCTCAGGTCCACGGAGCGGTAGACCCAGCGCATGACCGCCTCGAACACCATCTCCTCTTTGCCGATCACCAGCTCGTCGCTGCAGATGTAATCAATGAGCTCGTCCTTGTCGAGCTCCAGGAATTCCTCGTGCTGGGACACATCCTCGAACGTCTGTAAGGCGAAAGTCTTGCATTTGGTGAAGAGGGTTTTGAGCGAATGGGTATCAGCAAAGCGCTGGATGCCCAAGCAATTGCACGGGTCCAGCTGCTCCTCCAGAAACTTGGCGCGCCGGCGCGCGAGAACGCTGATCTGGAAGAGGCTGGATGTCTCGAAGAGATACTGGACGTTTTCTGTCGTGATCTTCACCTTGCCGGTGTAGACGTACTGCAAAAAACATTCCATAGCTCGGCCAAAAATGCCGTTGATCTCCACCAACATTTCTCGGCTCTCCCGGTGGTCGTTACAAAACATTGCTCGGAAGTAACTGCTACAGGCCGAGAGAAGGCGGCGTGGTGGCATGGAAATTCTTTTCCTTCCACGCAGATGATGACATCTGTGAAGAGGCGGCTATCAGCGGAATTCATTAAAGATCTGGAGGATATTTTCGGCGTGGGATGATCCTGAGGAGAAGTCAAAAAACTCATGACCTGTCAGAGATTTCGGGTCCATTTCAAACACTTTTCGCTTAGTTGCTGGGGAATCACGCACCCCAAGATCCTCTCTGTTTAGTCTTCGTCCCAATATTAGTACCATTGTTACATCAGTTGGCTATATGATTGCTGAGAAATGACGGAGCTCTTCTTCGTGTGGCTAAAGTGAAGAAAGAAATCAATAGGTAAAAAATTCAGTATCCAAAATACAGGATGTAGCCGTGCATGTAACACCACAGAGATATCTCATGATACACTGGAGGACAGAGAAGGTTCGCTATAATAAAAATGATTAAGAATTTGCATAATTAGAATATGTGGGGGAACTTCCAGTAGCACGCTTTAAACTCTGCTCCCAGCTGGAAAGCTACTCTATGCTCTGTGAATTACAAAGGGCCTCTGCACAGCTGGAATTGCTCCACTGACAGTGAAGTTGGAATGCAGGAAGACAGTTACTACACACAACTGATATTACGGAAGTCATAAGGAAAGAGGAAATCATGGAGCTTGCTGCAACCTGGAGAGAACTGGAAGGCATCATGTTAAGCAAACTAAGGAGGCGAGGAAACATTCCTGGATGTTCTCAATTATCTGTGGTACATAGAGTGACAAGCCAAAGGGAACAGAAAATATCAACTGGTGGCAAACTCTTGGCCGCAGATAATGGAAATGAGAATGCCAAGGAAGGAGTAACGCGGGAGGTGGTGAGCGATGAGGGGACTGTGCACTGGGCGTGGAAATCTCGGAGGTGAGGAAATACGTCCATCAAAACCTACAGGGTCTAAAAGCAAGCACGGGCTCCAAACTACGATAAGGAAATTTACTTTGCTTCCAGTGTTTTGGTTTTTGGGCCACACCAGCAATGCTCAGGGGGTTCTCCTGGCTCTGCACTCAGGAATTTTCCTGGTGGTGTTGAGGGGACTGGAAGGGATGCTAGGGATGGAGCCCGCATCAACTGTGTGTGAGGTAAGCGCCACCCACTGTACTATCACTCCAGCACCCTATAAGAAGTTAAGTTTCTTGGGGCTGGAGCGATAAGTCCAGTGGGTAGGGCATTTGCCTTGCATGCAGCCGACCTGGGTTCGATCCCTAGCATCCCATATGGTCCCCCAGCACCTCCAGGAGTAATTCCTGAGCGAAGAGCCAGAACGTAACCCCTGAGCATTGCCGGGTGTGACCCCAAAAAAAAATAAAAAGAAGTTAATTTTCCTCTATAGTAAGTAAGTTTAAACAAAAAGGAGTTTCATAAGAAGGTGGGTGGGAATAGGAGGACACTCTGGGACACTGGTGGACGGTGGACAGTAGTGGTGTCTGCAGCTAGAACACTGAGATGCTGTAATCAGTGGCTTTGTAAACAAGGTGCCTGAATTAAAAAAAAAAAGCTGTAAGACGAAGAATTTAACTACATTTAGACTGAGTGGCTATTATCTTAAGACAATATTATCTTAAGATGGTGATTCTAGAGAGAAATTCAGGACTATCTTTATTGTTTTAAAGATGTTTTAAAGCGTCCTTTCTGCAATCTCTCCTAAGGACTTAACACAGACAATGTGAAAAAGATTTTTCTAAAGAGATGCTCGATGCTATTAACAGAAAGTTCCAACTGTGCAGCCTCCCCAGCAGGCCTGCAGATGTGAGAGCCACAGCCGCGTTGCGTTCAGCAGTGGCAGGGAGGGGAAAAAACAAAAAAAAAAAGCTTTTTAACATTATCACTTGTATCCACTTGTCTTCCCGTTCATCATCGATTTGCTCGAGCGGGCCCCAGTAACATCTCAGTATGTCCTGTCACATGTTAGTAGAGCCCAAGGGCATCTACTTGCTCCAGGAACATAAAGAGCCTCAAACCATTCCATCAGGTCATGGGAATGAGGTCTATAATTGTTACTGGTTTTTGGCATATCAAATACGACACTGGTAGCTTGCCAGGCTCTGCCGTGCAGGTGGCATTCTCTTTTGACACCTCTGATCTTCAGCATTTATTGATGAAGGCTGTGATCAGCTCTTCTGCTGGGTGGGGTTTTAACATTATGTAGACAATTTACTGAGGACACAGGCAAGTATGACCCAGAGAGTTAAGTGAAAAATCAGATCATGAAAAGCAAATGCTAGTAGACATTTTGTTATTTATTCATTTATTTTTGGTTCATGGGCCATACCCAGCAGTGCTTGGGGACTACTCCTGGTTCAGTGCTCATGGGTTGCTCCTGTTGATGTGCAGGGATGATGTGGAGCCAGGGACTGAGCGAGGGTAGGCTGCGTGCAAGGCAAGTAACTGGCTCCTGTACTATCTCTCCAGTTGGGATAGAGTTTAAACATTTTTAACTTATGGCTCCAGTAACATGGTTGCAGCAGTGTTAAAGTTTATGGTCTGATGCACAGTTACTGCACCCAACACCAGAGTGATCACAACCTTTCACCACTGCCCTATTGTCCTCTGATCTGATCTTCATCTCCCTGCCTTCCGCTCCCACATCTGGTAATCAGAGAACCAGGGTTTGTCTTGTCCAAGTTCATCTATTCTCTTGTTTTGGAAAATAGACAAATTATATATAAGAGCTTCTATAGGCAGAAAAAAGGAAGCGCTTATGTCAGAACATCAATACAGTTTTTCTCTATTTGCCTCCAAATCTTCACCACAAATGTATAATTTACTTTTATAGCTTTAAAGAACATATCACCTAAGCCCTGCTTCCCTCTGCCAGTGACAAAAGTTCTCAAAACATTCCTCAGAAATAGCATAAGGAACAGACAGAAACACTTGTTGATGGGCAACAATTCTTTTGAAATTGAGCTCCTAAGGGGATTCCTCAACTCCCACTCTCAAGTCACGTCTCCCAAACTTGATTCTGAGATCCAAAATGTAACTGTAATTGCCGCTGAACACCGGAGAAACTATTTCCACACCCTCAAACACGTACACAGTGCCTTCTCAAGCTCTCTACTTCTCCTTAGATTTTTTTTTTTTTTTTTTTTTTTTGCTTTTTTTGGGTGATACCAGGCGATGCTCAGGGGTTACTCCTGGCTCTGCACTCAGGAATTACTCCTGGAAGTGCTCAGGGAACCATATGGGATGCCGAGAGATCAAACCGGGCCGGCACAGGCTGGCCACATGCAAGGCAAACACCCTACCCGCTGGGCTATTGCTCGGGCCCCTCTCCTTAGATATTTCCACGGTCAGACATTCCGACCTAACTCTGGCAACAAAAGAAGCCTTAAGAGAGGCCGGAGTGATAGTAGAGCAGGGAGGGTGTTTGCCTTGCATGTGGCCTTGCAGGTTCAATCCTCAGCATCCCATACAGTCCCCACCCCACCTGCTGAGAATCACCAGGAGTGACTCCTGAGCATTGCCAGGTGTGAAAGCCATAAAAAAAGGCTTAGGAACACCAGAGATGAAAGAAAAACAAGACAACACAGTATGCCGTCCTACGTTCACCAGCCACAAATGAAATTGAGATTTGCGTTAAGTCTCTTCATTTTAGATTCCATTTTTATATCTTATTACATATTAATCACCTCATTTTATTTTATTTTGATTTTGGTCTACACCCGGTGGTGCTCACATACAGGGATCAGTCCTGGCAGGTCCAGGGGACCAGAGGGGTGCTGGGAACTGAACCCAAGTTGGCTGCGTGCAAGGCAAGCATTCTACATGTATTGTATTTCTGATTCCAAATCACCCCATTTTAAAGTTACTTGTTAATATAATTAGAAAAAGATCTCAATCATCCTATGTTTAAATATTCACTAGGTATTTTCAACTACTGTCAAACTTACTCACTGAACTCACTAAACTTTCTCACTCCCATCACTATTAGCAACAGCGGTTACTGCTTACTTAACCAATGTCAAGACACCCACTAAGTCTGTATTTCACAGAGATATGCGGATATTGCTGCCGAGATGTTTTGGTTTTGCTTTTTCAATACCATTAGGAAACGGCTATTTGGGCTGGAAAGATAGCTGAGGGGGCAAGCTGCTTGCATTGCACATGACCAGACCTGGGCTCAATGTCCAGCATCCATATGCCCCCTGCACACCTCCCCAGACTGATCCCTAAGCAGAGAGCCAGGTGTCAGCTCTGAGTTCAGCTGAGCGTGGCATCCAAAACAAACAGAAAAACATACAATAAAGCAATTCATTTATAATGCATAGCTTCAAATTCTAATTCCGATTACATGGGTAGTAGCTGTGTACCAAATACGCTTTTAAATTTGTTACCGCAATAACAGCTCAACATATAAAACCTGTTCATTCTTCTGAGAAGATAGATTGCTATTGTGCCTAAATGTTAACTTTTTATTTTTGAACCTGCAAAAGCTCAAAGCAGGGGTCAGAGTGATAGAAGAGCGGTAGGGCATTTGTCTTGCATGCAGCTGACCTGGGTTTGATCCCGGCATCCCATATGGTCCCCCCAGCACCGCCAGGAATAAATCCTGAGAGCAGAGCCAGGAGTAACCCCTGAGCAATGCCGGGTATGACCCAAAAAGCAAATAAATAAATAAAACAAATGTTAAAAAAAAAAAAGCTCAAAGCACACAATGTTACAGGTAGTATTCAACTTTAAGAACTGTTTATGCTATAAATATAACTAGTAGTATGGAGTATAGCTAGTTTTTTTTTTTTTTTTTTGAGTATAGCTAGTTTTAATCTTATGCTTTACTAATCTAAATTATGGTTGAATTTGTCATACTTGAAGTCAACTTTTTTTTATTTCACAAAATCAAGAAGTTACTGTCCTTATCAGCTTGATTTAAATGTTTACATTTCAACAAATTCAAATAAGTGTGATTTTGATAATAAAGTTACTAAGCCTTCTGATATAGCCACAAGTTTTAATTTTCTCCATGTTTAAATGAAAACGTTTAGAACACAAAAGCAAAAATAGCATACTGAAGAACTAAGAATTTCATTTTCAACTTAAATGGGCAAACATGGAAGCTTAAATTCAAAGAGAGTCTGGCGGGTATTCTTGGTGAGGCCTTCATTCCATTGAGTTTTTTCACTATATCCCACCACTATCTATCTTCAGGCTCAGAGGAACTTTGTAATGATGTCTTTAACTGTTCTGACCTCATTGGCGTTGCCTCCCTGTCCCCTCTGGGACGCCAATGATTCTTATGCTGTCTCTCTTAAACTCATCCCAATGTTCCCTTGCCAGCTGCTGAGCTATTTTGAGGTCTTTTTCCATCTTTCGTTGTTGCCGGAGTGCTTTCTGCAGCTCATCATTCTGTTTTCGGCTGCTTTTAAGTCACACCTGGTGATGCTCAGGGGTTACTCCTGGCTCTGCACTCAGAAATTACTCCTGGTGGTGTTTGGGATGACAGTGATTGAACCCTGGTAGGCGCATGCAAGGCAAACTCCCTTCCCTGTTATCCTATTGCTCTGGCCCATGGCTGTTGTCATTCTACTGCTAAGGGCACCCACTGAGTTTCCCATTGCATCTATCGATTTGTTTACTAATGACACTTATGTTTGTAGTTTTCTTATTTCTACTCCCATTTTTCCTGTATTTTATTGGTTGTCCATTCCACTGCTTCTTTCATATCTTCCTGTATTTTATTGGATGTCTGTTCCACTGTTTCTGAGTTCATTAAACATCCTCACCATTTCATCTCTGAATTGTTTATCAGAGAGATTATGTATGTGGGTATTCCTTGTTGAGGCTTCAGCGTTCATTTCCTCGTCCACTCCTCATGGTGGGGATCTGTGTTGTTTCCCCATGATGCCGTGGTAGTCTGGAGGTGGAACCTTCTAGAGCACTCTCAGTCTCCCCCTCTCATGGCCAGGTAGGAATCTGGGGAGGCTCAGTAGATGGTGGTCTCCCTCTTTTCCCCTCAAGAATGTTACCTTCCTCTTGGGCGTTCTTGTGACTTGTGTGGGGCCTCTTGCACTGACTCATAGTATGTGTTTTTAGGCTTGAATTTACTGTTACTTTTTACAATGGGGCTGTATTGATTCTTGTGTTCACTACTCTTTTTGTGAGCTTTGGGGGTATGTTGAATGGACTATTGGCCTACTGTTAGGGTAGCTTGGCTGCCCTTGTGAGAGTCCAGTGTAAGAGGCCAGGATGTGGGTCCAATGCAATACGGAAGATTAACTTGAAGCTGAGAAGCTTATCTAAGTACCTGGGCTTGAGCAGGGGTGCTTAAATTAAAAGACACTCTGCTTTCTTCATCCCATGATCTGTACTGACTGTTACACAAGTTTGTGTGCAGCATATCGAGGGAGCTCAGGTAAAACTTCATACAAGTTTTTAATCTGTCTTTTTATGCTACTTTTTGGTCTCCCCACACCCCTTCTCCTCATATCCTGCCTGTTGACTAATAAGAGGCCTTTCACGGCTCTACCCCACATCAAACCGAAAATCCTGGATTAGAACAAATATAAAATTACCTGTTACAAAAGATGCAACAGAAATAAGTTACTTCTGCTCCGTGTCCCATGGATTTAGGCTCTATCCTTTCCAACACTGTTTGTCTGGTTTTTAGACTAATTCCAATCTTCCCCAGACTGTCTAAAAACTCTCCCAGGAACCAGTCCTCACAATAGCACAGAACAGATATTCTTCCTCCTGGCGACAGTGTCAATGATTAACACAGGAAAGTTCTAGAAGAGAAATACATTTCAAAGAGTTTGTTACCATGTGTAAGAAAGGGGAAGTGAGAAGGAGAGAGAGAGAGAGAGAGAGAGAGAGAGGAGAGAGAGAGAGAGAGAGAGAGAGAGAGAGAGAGAGAGAGAGAAAGGGAAAGGAGATCAGGATGGGGGATGAGGGGGAAGTAGGGACATTGGTGATGGGAAATGGGCATGGGTGGAGGGATCGGTGCTGGAACACTGTATGACCAAAACTCAAACATGAACATCTTGTAATTGTTTATTGCATGGTGGTATAATAAAAATATTTTTTAAAAAACAAAGTGTTACCTTTTGACTTTCAATGTCATTTATGAGTCTTTTACTTTCTAGATTTACAAAGTATTTAGGTTCTTTTTTTTTTTTTTTTTTTGCTTTTTGGGTCACCCCGCAATGCTCAAGGGTTACTCCTGGCTCTGCACTCAGGAATTACTCCTGACGGTGCTTGGGGGACCATATGGAATGCCGGGATCGAACCCAGGCTGGCCGGCACAGGCCGGGACGCATGCAAGGCCTTCACCCACTGGGCTATCGCTCGCCCCTTAGGTTCATTTTTTAACTAGCTGTGGTTAAAAATGTAAAGAAAAGCTGAATCAGATTTCCAATATAATATCTAGTATAGGTTTATGATTAATTGTACATGATCCCACATGCAAACAAGACATAAAATGACAGGTTGAAATGTTCTAAAAATTGAATAAGGTATCAAAGTACATTACTTCTAGCCTGGGGATGGGGATGGGTGGGGTGGTAAATAAGTGGGTATTGGGACCAGAACGATAGTACAGCGGGGGGGGAATTTGCTTTGCATGTGGCCGACCTGGCCTGATCCCTGGCATCCCATATGGTCAGGGATGCAACACAGTCAGAAGTAATCCCCGAGTGCAGAGCTAGGAGCAACCCCCCGTGCATTGCTGGGTTGGCTGCATGTAAGACAAAGCATCTATCCTCTGTACTATTTCTCTGGGCTCTGCTTAGAAAATTTACAGATATTCTAATAAGTATATCATCGTTTTGCTTAAGTCAAAATATTTGTGCTAGGGGCCAGACAGTACAGCAAGTAAGGCGTTAGCCTTGCACCAGGTTGACCCAGGTTCTATCCCCAGGACCCCATGTGGTCCCTCCCACCCCCCTCAGAAGTGACCTCTGAGCGGCTAGCCCAGCCGGTAGGGCGTTGCCTTGCACGCGGCCGGCCTGTGCGCGGCCTGGGTTTGATCCCGGCATCCCATATGGTCCCCGAGCACCACCAGGAGTAATTCCTGAGTGCAGAGCCAGGAGTAACCCCTGAGCATTGCTGGTGTGACCCAAAAAAAGCAAAAAAAAAAAGAAGTGACCTCTGAGCACAGAGCCAGGCGAAGTAAGTCCTGAGCACAGTTTATGTGCCCTCACCCCCTGACAAATTTGTGGGTTTTTTTTTTTTGCTTTTTTGTGGGGTCACACCTGGCAATGCTCAAGGGTTACTCCTGGCTTGTACTCAGGGAATTGCTCCTGGCAGTGCTTGGGGTGAGTCAGCCACGTGCAAGGCAAACGCCCTCCACGCTGTGCTGTTGCTCCTCCCCCAGTTTTGTGTTGTTTTAATTTCACTTAAAATGAATGGCAAAAATGAACCTATGCATCACAGGTTGAAATAAAATTTCGTATTTAATTGTCATTAGTCACTCATATGTTTTACAATTTTTTTAGAAGATTCCAGTTTCTGACTAGTTTATGTCAGTACAGAAAAACACTGTAGAATAATTCCTTAAAGCAAATTACTTTGTTATTTTAGATGTAGAGGAGTTTCTATATTTTGTCAATTTATTTACTTGAAAATTTTATCCTATATTGATTTCTTTTTGGAAGCTGGAAAGATAGTACAATAGGAAGGGCACTTGCCTTGCATGCAGCCAACCTGGGTTCAATCCCGGCATCCCATATATCCCATATGGTCCCTGATCCCTGCCAGGAGTGATTCCTGAAGGCAGAGCCAGGAGTGGTGCTAGGGATCAGCCTTGTGCAAGGCAAGCACTTTAACTCCCTTCCTATCTCTCCAGCCCAGAAAGTCAATCGTTTTCATTTCTTTGCAGAGTGAATGCAGGATTTCATTGAAGCGAGGCATTTGCTTGTCACTGAGATATAGCCCCAACAATGATGGGGTCCCCCACAATTAGCAGCTCTGCTCTCTTGAGGATGTCTTAAACTTTTTCCAGCTCAAGCTCAATATTCACCTGAGAATTATTTACAAGACCCCAGTCACATAGTCATATAATGGCTTAATTTTACTGATAATTAATGTTTTAACAATTTTTCACAATTCCTTCACCCCACATTTATATTTTTAGCCTTTTTTTCCCAGATCGCACCAGGTGATGCTCAGGGGTTACTTCTGGCTCTACACTCAGTTACTACTCCTGGAGGTGCTCTGGGGGCCATACGGATGCTGGGGATCAAACCCCGGTCAGTTGTGAGGCAAATGCCCTACCCACTGTACTATCACTCCGGCCCCTCACCTCACATTTAGTTCTGCAATGCCATATGGGTGGCAACCCACAATTTTAGAAGCCTGACTCTACAGTACTGCATTTTTTCCAATTTAACCTTGAAGGAGGGACAGGGGAGCTGGAAATCAAAGAGTAAACCAAGAACTGGTTACCCTTTAGAGATACATAGTTTGAAAGTTTGAAAGAAAGTGACCAAAATGTAACATAGTATATTCCACTATGAAAGAAAGTATACAACTTTGAAAGAAAGTGGGCAAACTGTAACAGTATATTCTTCATTTAAAAATACCAAAGGGCGAGCCCGCCCGCCGACCACCCGGGACCCAAAAAAAAAAAAAAAATACCTAGAAAAATATTTAACAAAGTAGTTTATGAAGCCAATTGTGCCCGATATTTACACCTTATGGTTTAAAAAGCTACTTACTGAACGGAACTCAGCCTACTAGAACCTCAAGTGTTCATTAACACATCATCCCTTTAATGAAAGAGAAATAAGAAGTATCCAACCAAATATTTAGGAGTATTTAAACAGTGCCAGAGAGGGACTTGGGCAACAGTACAGTGGGTAAAGAGCTTCCCACATAGCCTATCTGGGCTCTATCCCTGGCACCCTAGATGGTCTCCTAAGCCCCACCAGGAGTGATCCCTGAATTCAGTTAGGAGTAATCCCTGAGCACTTCCCAATGTGCCTCCCCCCATCCCAAAAAAAAAAAAACCCAAACCAGAACAAAAAGCCAAACAGTATGTTAGAGAAACAGTATGATTTTATAAGTCAGAAATTACCTTCTCCTAAACCATGAAAGAAAAAAAAGCAAAGTTCTCCAGTCAGCATTTCTTTCCCTTACTATAATCTATTTTAGCATGTCTTTCCTTTTGCCTTAAACGTTAGGCAAATAATACTTATTAAGTTCCAGGTGCCAGAGCGATAGCACAGTGGGTAGGGCATTTGCCTTGCACACAACCCACCTGGGTTTGAGTCCAGGCATCCTATATGGTCCCCTGAGCACTGCCAGGAGTAATTCCTGAGGGCAGAATCAGGAGGAACCCCTGAGTGTCGCCGGGTGTGACCCAACAAGCAAATATATATATATATATATATATATATATATATATATATATATATATGTATGACATATGTATGTATGTCAATCTCATGATCAATTGACACAAATTAGAGTGCTGGATTATTACTAGGGAGTCAGAATAGAGGAATATCTTGGGGGGAGAGTCAGGATCAAACCCAGGACCTTAGATATGCCAGGCAAGAATTCTACCACTGGCCAAGAATAAGGATTTTAAAGTGTCATCAAGCGGTAAAGTGGTCACATACTCTTTACTACAGTCCTAATAAAAAATAGGATCATTCATGGGGCCGGAATGATAGTACAGTGGATAGGGCGATTGCCCTACATGCAGCTGACTCAGGTTCGATTTCCGGCATCCCATATCCCTGAGCACTGCCAGGAGCAATTTCCCAGTGAAGAGCCAGAACTAGCCTCTAAGCAGCACTGGTGTGACCCCAAAACCAAAATAACAGAAATCCCCGTATTTTTCATAGGTACACTTCTGAGGATATTTTACATTTCCATTAGTTATTTACATTAAAAAAAATTTCAGTCACACCTACAAATTCATTTAAAAGGATGTCCTAAGACCAGAGAGTACAGCGGGAAAGAGACCTGTCTCAGCAGGTGGCTGACACAGGTCTGACTTTACACTGTGCACGGTCCCCTGAGTACTGCCAGGAGTGATCCCTGAACAGAGCCAAGAGCACACCCTGAGCGCAGGAAGACGTGGGCACACACAAAAGTAGAGGTCCTAAATTTCTACGTAAGAGAAAAGTACATAAAAATAACTTTTGTCACTTATTTAATAAATAACACTTTTCATAGGTTTGGTCATAGGAAATGGTAGAAAAACAAGGAAGCTAAAACAAAGGTTTTTGAAAAAGCATTTCTGGTTTTAACAAATTGGAGAAAAGCCAGGAAAGTTTAAATTAAAGCTGTTAAGTTGACAGTCTTAGCTCAGAATAATATTTATTCCTCCTCCTATTGGCTCAGTTGCCAACTTTGGATAAGCAGACTTTTGAGTGGTGCTTTATTTACTTTTTAAAGGTTAGGGGTTTCCATGTTGTACTTATTTGGACATATTAAAGTGCCTCAGATGCTGCCATAGAGGCAGGCGGGGGGGGGAGGAATCTGGGGTCAGTGGTGGTGGGAAATGTGCACTGGTGGAGGGATGAGTGCTGAACACTGTACGACTGAAACCCAATCATGAACAGTTTTGTGATTGTATATCTCACAGTGGTAAATTTAAAAAAAAAAAGTGCCTTCGATGTATAAATGATGAGGCAGTTCCAGATCTCAGAAACTGCTCCCTGAGGTGGTAACTTCTGTGACATTTTAAAAAAGATC